>FIZT01002816.1:0-11847 GCA_900065295.1 Paracoccus marginatus
TTTTTTTGAAGGCCTCCAGTCCCCACTTCGGGGTGGAGGAAATTTATTATGGAATTGGGTCACAAAAGAAAAGTGGTAGGCCTGACCCAAGTCCCTCTTTACCATGGGTTTATCGAGGGAGTTGGGCCAGGCCCCCAGGGGACACCATTATGGACATTAAAGCTATACAGATATGTACACGTTTATAACATAACACAAGGAATGTACACCATTACGAACATTGAAGTTATACAATATACACATTTATAATGCTGCATTATAATACAGCCATTATAATGTATAAGTAAGTCTAGATCCTTCACGATATCGGTAGGAATTTCATCACTTGTATACATTATTTTGCCAGGTTTCGCTGATTCGTACGAGGGGTATGAACCACTTCTACTGAAAATGGAAAAAAATGCGTTCGACGTTTTACAACTTCCAATCACAAAAATCCTATCGCCAAAAGATAAAGATGCAGTTTCGGCCTGTCCAGCTACAAAAATCGATCAGGAAAAATATTTAGAAAGACACTTCACAAAGTTTAAGCAAATTAAAAACTGTCTATTTCAAAAAAACGTGGATGTAAATAAGCCAATAATGCCAATATGTGCAGAGGATGTGAAACCGGTGCCGCTCAAGAAATACGATCATCTAACAAAAATGCCAGCCTCTTGTGGAATTTTCCCCGAATTTCAACTACACCAATTTGGATTTTACGTAAGGAATTGGAAGTAATTAATTATGTTTCCAGCATTCATCAATTTTTAAACATGACGAAATTTACTTTTATGCCGCAGTTTTGTGGACCAGAGAGCGCAATGGCTCGATTACGAAAAAAAAAAAATCAAATCGTAAGTATATGCAAATACATACTTAGCTATTTATTTCAAAACGACATATTTCTTGATACTTTTTTTTTTTTAAAGAAAAATTTAAGACATTACGTTCAGGTTAGGTATGTTGATTTTTATTGTAAGAAATCATAATCAGAAACATTTTTTGGAATTTTTAACCAAAACCAGGTAAAAAATTAAAAATCGACAGGGTTGAAAATCCTTTCATATAAATAAAAAATATTAAAATCAAAACATGGAAGTATCATGATGGTTTTTTTTTTCAGTTTTATTTGCCACGAAGGTTATTTTCTTCTACAAAATTCTTTTTTAATAATTTTTTCAACCAGAATTACAATTCAAAAAATCGAGTCATTTATAATTTTTTTCCCATTTCAACTAAAAAGAGAAAAAAATCTCACACGTTTATTGTACATGTATATACCTATTACCTACCTATAGGTAGATAACCAATTTCTAGTTACTTTGTAGCATTATTGAAATCAGTTTTTCCATTTTCCAATTCCTTCAGCACCTAGGACAATTCATTAAACCGCTCTTTTTCCCCATCTATGAACTATGCATCAATACAAAAGACAAGACGACAGTTTGGACAAAACATATGGTCATGACACCTGAAATATTTCGCGAAATCGACAAAAAAGAAATACAAAATGAAACGGACCCAGAAATCAGCACCGATGCCCTAATATTTAGCGAAAATCATTTCGAAGGCTTGAAGCAGAAATACGCCGATCAAAATATTAACGTACGAATTTCATATCTTAGAAAAATAACAACAACAACAACAACACAAACCTAGCTAAAAAAAAATTTTTACGCATAATTTCAGAAAGATGGATTTTTGAAACACGTTTGGAAAACCATCAAAACCTTCAAGTCTATAAAGTCAAAGGTATACATTATGTACTTGCATCTATAATTCCATTAAAAAAAAATTAAATAAATGAAAAAATTGATTCACGAATAATTTCAGAAGAAATTTCACAGAATGGAAGAAACCTTCCTCGTACCAAAAGAACACGTAGCTTTGAGAATGTGGAGGAAAACTGTCAATCACTACATCAACGTTGCTCCTTCCCGGGACAAGAATTCTAAATTGATGACAACCATTAATAAGAGAATAAAAGACTTAGCTTTGAAGTTGCACTCGCTAAACCAAAGACTGACTATTTATACAAGAACAGGAATGTTAGGAAACCCTTTTCACCGAAATATTTGGATCAAGTTACTCTACGAAGAGAAAACCAAATCAGCAGCTTGGATCATTTTGCTAAATACACCGAATCATACTTTATTGCCATACGAGAACCCTTGCAAATCAAAAACGACTTGTAAAGCTATGAATAAATGGATCGGACGTAAACAGGAAGAGAATATCGAGAATAGAGATTTGGAATACGCATATTGTTGTTATCCAAATACGGAAGAGATTCTGGACAGGTTTCACATCTATTTAGAGGTCGCACAAAATTTGGACTTGAATCAAAATGTTGAGCCCAAAAAGGTTTTGAATGATACTGAATAGAGTGACCCGATTTTTTTCACCTTTCAAGAGGGTAACATTTAATCAACTTTTTCAACTTTTGGAAGATGTACCGCTGAATATTCGACGAAAAATGTGGTTCATGCACGATGGTTGTCCAGCGCATTTTGCTGCTGCTGTTACGGCCTTCTTAGACGTTAAATTTCCTGGTCGTTGGATCGGACGTAATGGCCTTGTCCTTTGGCCAGCAAGAAGTCCCGATCTGAAGGCCATGGATTTTTACGTTTGGGGGCATGCCAAAAAATTAGTGCATGAAAATCAACCTGCACCTAACAATTTAAATGAACTTTGGAACCGCGTCCAGAATGCGTTTGCCATGATAAAGTTAAATGTCGATGTCCTGCGAGAAATCTCTCGTAACTTCATCAAAAGGGCGCAGTTATGTATCGATCAGGATGGTGGTATCTTTGAACCTCGCTTGTAATCCGTTGTTTTTCATGTCAAATCGTATTTTTGTGGTAATTAGTTGTTAATTAATAATTCGTGAATGATTGTTTGCCCGCTACCTAATTTATTTTCTTTATTTTTGAACCATGTTTGTGATTCGTTGTTAATTCTAGGTAAATGTAAGTATCTATTCATTTTCTTCATTTTCAAACCGCCTTTGTAGGCAATTCGTTGTTACGTAATCAAGTTAATTTTTGCGAATGATTGTTTTCTTGTTACCTATCCATTTTCTTTGTTTTTTTGTTAATAAATTTTTGAAAAATTACGTTTGTAATCTTCATGAAAAAATAATGAAATTTTCTAGTTCTGTAAATGAAAAATGTGAAACTACTTCACCTAAAACTGTAATAACGCATCCAGGTTATGAGATGAAAGATGCGAAACTTGTGGTGTGCCCGGACGACGCGCAACGTTGCAACATCTACGCAATTTTTAATTGCTAATATCTCGTTAAGGGTGGGTCTGGGAAAATTTTATGAAAAGGATTTTTGATTTTTATAATGATGAGTAGAATATATGGTTTTTTTTTTTTTAAGGTGACATACCAGACACCCTGTATATAAAGAGGACATACAGGAACGGTCATTATTTCATCGCGTGTAAACAGTTGATCATTTTCTAACTTTCGTCATCGTTCAAATGGTATGGATATCGTCATTACTAGGACGCTAGTCCACTACCTTATAAGAGAGCAGAGGCCACATTTTGCAAAAATTATGGCGTTCCTCATAAAGACGAATTTTCAATGTTGTCTTCAGCCAACACAGATTCTGCCCGAATCATATTTTTCAAAAGGATCAGTCATGCTTTGCCGAAATCCAGATGTTGCGCACGAGGAAAAATTCATACATGACGTCTTCGACAGACGCAGATTGCTTCTTGAACCACATTCAGTCAACACAACTGTAACCCCGATCGATAGATGAATGTCAAGGCAATGATTTGTCGTCGAATCGTTGCGTAAAATTTCAAGTGACTAATGGTTAAGCAATAATTTTCAACTTCATGTACATATGACCCAAATTCAGTCAGAAACTCAAAACCCGAATCGAACGTTCGTCGTCAAGATACGTGAAAAAAATGGGAAAATTATTGCTCATCGCTTTCTACTTGATTTCTATAGTTTTTGTATCCAGAGGTGAGAATTTTTTCATTTTTATCTAAGAGATATACCATCACAAAGTTGCCAATAGATGATTAGTAATTTACTCATAATACGTTGATCCGTCCCTCTACATATCGGTATTATATTATGACTTTTTCAACTTGTCACCAGTCTTTGCTCAACGGCATAGATCATTTTTGCTGACCACAGAAGGAAATGAACTCGAACTTCCCACCACGAAAATTCCATGGATCGTAGATGCCAATACAACAATATGGTGTCCAGTTGAAAGAGAAGATGATGTGGAAAATTTTAAACGAATGTCCGAAACGTTTTTCCCAATTAAATACTGCCTATTTCAAAAAAAAAAAAAAATAGATGGCCTTTGTGCAAAGGATGTGAAACCACTGCTTCTTGAAAAACGCGATTATCGAACGAATGAGGTGGAGTCGTGTGGAACTTCGCCTGCACACCATCTAGTACATCAATTTGGATTTTATGTAAGAATTGGAAATGATTATTTTTCAAATACCTACGCAATGAGTTTTTAAAATATAACTAAATTCATTTCCATGCTATAGACTTGCGGATCAGAAGACATAATAGATCAACTGCGTGACGAAAATAATCAAAAAGTAAGTGAAAATTTTGAAACAAAATATTTCACGGAATTTTTTTTCAAAAGAAAATTTCAAGAAAGGGTGTAGCCGAATGAGATGTGAATTCGATCCCAAGCGATTTTGGGCTCTTGTGCGCTCTGAGGGGCGTGCCTCAACTCGAAAAAAATTTCAAAATGGGAATTCAGCTGCCGGATTTGGTCTGTGCAGCTCAAATTACCCCCATATAAACATTTCCCGCCATTTTTGCCAGAATTAATCGAATTTTGGAAAATTGTGCTATTATAGTTTGAGGTGATCGAAAATCACGCTTTCGCTTCTTTTTCAAAGAACCAGAAAGTTTTAAAATTTACTGGTGGCTGCAGAACTGCTCGAAACTAAGCGCTTTCAATCAATTTGATAAGTTACAATTTGAAAATTATGTTGTTTTTCTTTTCAAAAATATCTACCTACCTAGGTACCTACCAACAGATGAATGAATTCCGAATTTTTTTCCACACAAATTTTTTCCCCATGATTTCTCCAACTAAAATTATAATTGAAAAAACATTCATTATCAATTTGAGATTTTTTTTCACTTCAGTTAAAACGGTAAAAACATATTTACATATATGGTCTAGTTTTCTAGTTGTATTATTGTAATTCATTTTTTAATTTTTTCAGACCCCAGAGAAATTTATTAAATCACGTTTCTTCCCAATTTATGAGCTATGCATCGATGTTGAAGAAAAGACGACACTTTGGACAAAACATAAGATCATGACACCCGAAATATTCAAAGAATTCTATGAAAATGGATATCAAACTAACTACGACCAGCAAATCAGCACCGATGCACTATCATTTACCAAAGAATATTTCGAAGAAATGAAGCAGAAATACGCCAATCAAGAAATCAAGGTAATTCCGTGCAAGCATACATATAATTTCATTAAAAAAAAATCAATTTACGAATAATTTCAGGAGAAACTCCCCAGAATGACAGAAACATTCATCGTGCCGAAAGAACACGTAGCAATACCAATGTGGAGAAAAACTGTTCATCATTACATAAACGTAGCTCCTTTTTGGAGCAAAACGTCGAACTTGATGACAGCAGTCAATAACGGAATAAAAACATTAGCTTCCGAGCTGCACTCGAACCATCGAAGTCTGACTATTTACACAAAAATAATAACAATCCCTGATACGAACCAGAATGTAACAGATTTCAACAAAAATTATTGGGTGAAATTACTCTACGAAGAGAAAACCCAATCAGCGGCTTGGATTGTTTTGCTGAATACACCTTTCAAGACAACGAAAATTATCGGATGCGAAAAAATGGCGAATTGTCAGACCATGAGACATTGGAACGGAGTTAGAGGAGAGGTGGTCGAATTATTCGACTTACGTTACGCGTATTGTTGTTATCCAAGTACACGCGAGATTCAAAGCATTTTCAACATCAATTTGAATGTCGTAAATGATTTGGAATTGAATCCAAAAGATGATACAGAGCTCAGGGAAGCTTTTGTATGATAGTAATATGGAATATTTACTACCTACCCTGTAAATATAAATACGAATTCATTTGACCTGTTTCGTAATCGCTTGTATGATTTCATAAATTAATAAAATTATTATTTTTCATTTTACCAATTCGAATTTAGAATTTAATTCATGTTCTAAGCTTACTCAATTCGTTTATAGGTAATTATATGTAGTTATCTAGAATTTGTGGTTTGAAATTTTTTCAATTACATATGTAAATAGGCTAGATACATTTTTACCTAACCTACTGGATAAAATCTTTGATTACGCACGTCCTACAAGAGGGTCAATAGCTCTCATAAAAAATTTTTTATAAGAAAACCGGAAGAAATGCAAAATCAACGAAGAACACTTCAATTGTGTCGAATATCCAGAAAAATACTTCATAGGTAGGTACCTATTAGGTTGTTTTGGAATTTTTCCTGAAACCTTTTCAAATTCTGGAAAAATTCAAGCAGTTTTTAGCGAAATTTGGGAAAGCTTGGGTAAGGATTCCAAAACAACCTCCGAAGTATTTTTCCCGATTTTCATACCATTTGCTTCTGAATACTCTATAGTTTTGTCAAACATGAAAATTTTGAAAAAATATTCAAAAATAAAAATCTAAAATTTTTGTCAATTTCGTTTTCGTACCTCAGTTTTTCCTTCAAGTCCAATTTCCAAACATGGTATTTTATTTACAAAAATTCCCCTCTAAACAGATCTTCATTTTTACGTGTAATTGTCTCAGATATGAAAATTTTTTTCATAAGATGAACGATATTCGAAACATTAGTCAGCAATGGTCACATTTTTCCCCCACGAATTTTCAAAAAATTCCTGTAGATGTTTGGCCAGGGGAGGGTGAGCATTTTTTAAATTATCTGACTAGGTGTGTAAATTTTTAAAATTGTCCATTTCCAAAAAAAAAAAATTCAGTCCAAATAATTTTTTTTGTGGTTTTGACGATTGACCCTTGAGATCACATTATCTACTGCTGTATGAAAAATTTTTCATTTCATCCGTTAGTTTCGCACCAGGCACCAAAGGGTTTTTGTGGAGATGGAGACTACGCAGAAATTGTGGTTAGTTGTTAATTTTTCTGATTTTGTCTTTGTCGTCATTCAAATTTTTCAATTAGGTATTATTGGATTTTTCTTAATACATTTCTATACAGAGGAACACGGCGATGGCGTTCCTCATGAAAACGAATTTACAATGTCGTCTCCAACCAACACCAGATTCTGCCCAGATCATATTTTTCAAAAAGATCAGTCATGCTTTGTCGAAATCCAGATGTTGCGCACGAGGAAAAATTTACACGACGTCTTCGACAGACGCAGATTGCTTCTTGAACCACATACAGTTAACACAACTGTAACCCCAATCGATAGATAAATGTCAAGGCATTGATTTGTCACCAAATCGTTGCGTAAAACTTCAAGTGACTAACGACTGAGTAATAATTTTCAACTTCATAATGTTCTGCTCGTACATAGTCGTACAAATGATCCTCATTCAGTGAGAAATTGAAATTCGGTTCCAACGTTCGTCGTCAAGATACCTAGACCTACCTACGTTAAAAAAAATGAGAAAATTATTTCTACTCGGTTTCCACTTGATTTTCATAGTTTTCGTATCCAGAGGTGAGAATTTTTTCCCGTTTTTATTTAGGAGAAATACCACCACAAGCAATACGTTGATCTGCCACTAACCTACTAATCGGCATTTTTCATCACATTTTCATACTTTTTTCCAGCTCGCGCCGATTCGTATGATCCATTTTTACTGAACACGGATAGAGCTCAACCCGAACTTCCGACTACGAAAATTCCATTAATAACCGATGCTAATACTATATCATTGTGTCCAGTTGAAGAAGAAGAAGATGTGGATAATTTTAAGAGAATCTCTGAAAAGTTCCCCGCAGTTACGTCCTGCCTATTTCAAAGAATTGATAAAAAAAGTAAAACATGTGCAAAAGATGCGAAACCGCTGCTTCGTAAAAAATACGACTATCTAACGAATAAGATGGAGTCGTGTGGAGTTAAAAATCACCTAGTACATCAATTTGGATTTTATGTAAGGAATTGGAAATAATTATCATTTTCCGAATATTCGATGAATTTTTAAACACGTCTAACTTTACTCCGATGTCATAGTTTTGCGGATCAGAAAACACAATACTTCAATTGCGTGATAAAAATAATCAAAAAGTAAGCACTCATCTAAATATTTTGAAACAAAATATTTCTTGGAATTTTTTTCAAAAGATACCTACTTTAAAAGAAAAAAATTTCAAGAAATTTCCCCACTTCGAAATTACATTAGAAGTTTTGGAATTTTTTTCTTTAGAAATTTCAGTCCAAATGTTTGTAAAATTTTCAAAAAAAATAAGGGAAAATTTGTTGGCGATAGTATGGTCGGTAACGCGATTGGGGCAATTTTTACTTGGAATTTCGTTTACTACAGTCACCGACTGCGAAGCGTTACTACACTTGAATTCGCAGAAAACAACGAACCCTCAAATTGCGCGATGGGCGTTGATGATTTTTCAACCAAAATTGATATTTAAAAAAACTTTTCATATTCAATTTGATTTCTTTTTTTTTCACTTCACTTGAAACGGTGAAAAACTCAACGCAGGTATTTATAAAATAGCCTACTTTTCTATTGCATTATTGTGATCAATTGTAAAATTTTTTCAGACTCCGGAAAAATTCATTAAATTGCGTTTCTTCCCCATATATGAACTATGCATCGATGTTGAAAAAAATGAGATTCTTTGGACAAAACATACGATCATGACACCCGAAATATTCAAAGAAATCGACGATAAAAAACTTCCATCTGAAAAGGATCCGGAAATCAGCACCGACGCATTATCATCATCATTCACCGAAAATTTTTTCCAACAATTAAAGGACAAATACTTCTATCAATTTACGAGTATCAAGGTAGGTAATTGCCAAGTTTAAGAAAACAACACCAACACGAAGCTCGCTAAAAACAATTTCTACTCATAATTTCAGAAAAAAGATGGAGTTCTGAACCGCTTACGGAAAAGCTCTAAACCCGGATCTGAAGAGTCGGAGGTACGTCTACGTGCATCTAATTTTATAAAAATACTAAATTAAAATTTTTTTTTAAAAAACAGCAAAAATAATAATTAATTTACGAATAATTCTAGACATTCTACAAAATGGAAGAAACTTTTATCGTACCGAAAGAACACATAGCTTTTAAAATGTGGAGAAAAACTGTCAATCACTACATCAACGTAGCTCCTTTCTGGGACCAAAGGTCCGACTTGATGAAATTCGTCAATAACGGAATAAAGAATTTAGCTCACCAGCTGCACTCGGACCATCAAAGTTCACTGACAATTTACACTAAAGTAAAAACTATCCCCGACGCGGACCTGAGTGGAACAGATTTTAACGAAAGTTACTGGGTGAAGTTATTGTACGAAGAGAATACCAAATCAGCGACTTGGATTATTTTGCTGAATACACCAGAAAAAGTGAAGAAATTGGCTAAATGCGGAAACGGAGCGGATTGTGAGACTATAATAGATTGGACCGGAGTTGCAAATGAGCCGGCCAAATATCAACATTCGTCTTACGTGCATTGTTGTCATCCAAGTACGGAGGAAATTCAAAAAATGTTCAACATTTATTTAGAGGTCCCTGATAGATATAAGCCTGCGTATGATTTGAACATGGATAAAGATGTTGATCATCAATAGAGCTCGAGGATGCTTTTATTTGGTAATGTAGGCACTAGTAAATATACGAATTCATTCAACTTATTTTGTAATCGTTTATATATTGTATGATTTCATAAGTTAATAAAATTTAAATTTAAATTCCAAATGATACATAATTTATAGTATGTATTATAAGTTTAATTTGTTTACCTATGGTTATTCAAAATTCATCATTTGAAATTTTATTTGTACCAATTTTATGAATAATTACCAAGAAAATATACGTATGAATCCATTTATCTGCTGAATTAAAATTTGTACTACGTTCCTGTCCTACAAGAGTGTCCTTATCACATAAGCACATATTTTTTTTCAACTCATTTCACAGTCAAAAACCATCGCACAAATGAAAGAACGCGAATTCGAAAAAAAAAATACAAAGAAGACGTAAGTCTAGGTACGAGGAATCTTCAACTTTTTGACATTAATCCCAAGCCGTAAAATACGCCTCGTCCAGACGACAAAAGAATAAACACATCGGCCCGATAATAACTGCATCTAATATGACTTTGATAAGGCTGATTGAAAGGCACGCGTGCCCGTTCAGCGAATCCGGAAACCGGAAGAAATGCAAAATAAAGGAAGAGAACTCGCATCGTGTCGAATTTGCAACAATGGGAAACGAAACGAGACGGTGTTGGTTATTTGGCGAAAAGTTTTTTCAGTCCTCTTAAAAATTACAACCCTTCTTTTTGAAAAATTGCTACTTATTCGACGCGTATACTTTGTCATGTTTACGACGCGATGCGATGCGAGTTTTTTCACTTTACCACATCGAACCCCTTTTCCTCGACACGATACATCGCTCGTTAAAACGAATATAGGAAGAAGAGCGGGAAAAAAATGATAAATGAAAATATACGTATACTCGAAACCGAAAAAGGGATATTGGATTTGGGTGAAAAAGTATACGTTAATGGGTTTTGCATAGATTGAAAATTCGCCTCGTTCGCGCTCATCTTCGTCGTCATGCAGACTACGAGTACGAAGACTATACATCTACGTACGTATGTTTCCGAGTAAAAATTCGTTTTAACAGGCCATTAAGCCGACGACACTGTCCAAACTACGAACCGTAACGTCACGTGTTCGCACGTAAGTCATTAAATACATCCGTCCCAAACGAGGGACACACGACCGAATATAATACTTTTCGTAGCCGCAGTGGTTGGCCGCAGACTTTTTACCTAGTTTTCAGGAAATTTTAATGCACGATTAATCTCGTAATGGTGCTGGTCGTCGCGGTAACGATCTCGTGTATCTATACGTATATCGATGGCGACAGGGGCGACACGCGTTCGGTGTTGGGTTTAAATAGAATAGATTTTTTAATCGGTTTGCTGTCTATTTGTTTGCTCAATTTTAGCAAAAATCTAACCTTGAAATTATATCACAATGTTCAAAACTCAAATTTGTAACGTTCTCTCTTAATTTGAATCGGTCAAAATTGACTTATTGAAAACGAGAATACTGAGTCACAGTAACACAATGAAAATTCTCTGATTCAAATCGTAAACTTTAGCTGATTTTCATTTATAATGAAATCAGCTATTAAATTTCATCCGAGATATTTCCATGCAGGTACATATATGTTGGGATCAGGACATCGCCGGGAGTCCATAGGCAAATTTTTGACTGGTGCTACAACGACAGCGACACTCGTCATATATTGTCTGACAATTATATCTTGAGACTTTTAGTGGGGATGAAAATGAGCAATTTTTGTGCACGGTTTCTCAAAACAATTTGGCAAAGAAGTAAGTAGGAATAACATTGTTTGCCTACATTACAAGAAACTTTTTTTCATTGCCGGCACTTTATCATTTGTTCAGGTGGTGCTCACTAAAAAGTTCAGTGTTCACTGTCATTTATGCAAATTTTTTAGTGGGGGAAGGGGTAAATTTTACCCTGAAATTTCACCAAATGTTGCTCAAGCTCAATCATGATGGGGACAGACCATACTCAATCATTTGGGGGCAGGCTTCAGTCTCAAAATATAATTTTTGTAGCAA
>FIZT01002829.1:0-33506 GCA_900065295.1 Paracoccus marginatus
GTGCTAGCATTATGCTAGCATATTCTAACATAATGCTGGTATATTGTAGCACTAGAATCAAAAAGTGGCCCAAAAACAGGCCAGAATGTGCTAGCACCTAATTGTCGATAGGGTAAATGGTTCGATTTTTGCCAAAAAAAAATTTCTCGCAATATACCATTAATTACGTATTTTTACACTTTTCTCTCAATTTTCACCGAAATCCGTTCATTTTTTACGATTTTATACTTTAAGATGGTACCTACTAATCTAGGCCTGCAAAAAAGAGCAGGTCGAAAATCAAAAATTTCATATTTTTTGCATGCAAAACGTGAAAAAAAAACTGATGGCAAAATTTGAGTTAGAAAGGTCGCATTTCCCTGGTTCAGATCTTTTCAGCAATCAATCTGCTCGAAACTGAGAAATTTTAATTTTTCTTTCTATTTCTCAAAACTGGAGTTTTCACCAGAAAAATGCATTTTGTTTATTTCAAGCCTCCTTTTTGATTTTTTTTTCAAACTGGAATTTCCAGGTTAATTTTGTCGACTATAATTAAATAAGATTACTTCTTCAGTAGGTAATTAAAAATAACATACCGACAGAGCTGGATTCACAGGTTCGTCCTGGTTACGTTTCGAATTGACTTTTGGTATCACTGGTCTGACATTCTGATCTGTTTTACGATGTCTAGAAACGGTATCGGTTTTAAATGCATTTCCGTCGCTGGCGCCATCAGGAGACGAGAGAGATTTGAATTGTTGCAAATTAATGGAATAATTCTTCAGTTTACACATTTTTCTAGCCAAGTCATCGAGACTTTTGTTTTTGTACAATTTAACGACAGGTTGAAGCGTATTCATTTGCAAAAAGCTCTTGTATTCTTTCAAGTTGGTTTTTTTGATGACCATTTTAGGCAGCCTACTGACGTTTGCTTTGCTCCTAGCAACGTCTATGGTTGACTTACTGCGACAGGTGGTTTCGCTATTTTCGGATAATTCGAATGGGAGTTTATCCGAAATATCCGAAGCTCTCTGAAGGACTAGTCGTTTAACTTTAACAACAGGCGAGACTCGTTCTTCTTCCAAGTCGACCAATTTCAAAAGACTCGGGTTATCGGGGGACAATCGTACTTGAATTTTAGCCGGTCCGAGTTCTAGCACGGTTTGATCATCTTGACGTATATTATTGGTTTGATTTAGATTGAAAATTTTATGCCATGGTAGCTGAACTTTTAGTTGAACGTGGCGCGGATTACGTGCGGCGGCGGCGGTATCGGAGGTTGGGCCAAAATTGGTGATATTCTGTACCTCGTTGTCGGCTTCTTGGTCTTCTGTCGTTTGGGTGGTTACGTCAATGGGCGAGAATTCGGTGTGGATCACCTCTTCGGCGATGGGTTCGGGTGAGACGAGGATTTGATGATCGATAAACGAGTCTTCGATGCAGTTGACGGGAACGAAAGTAGACGGGTCGCATAGCTCGTTTTGATTTTCGTTTTCGTACAAGCTTATCTCGTCGTTTCCGTACGCTATATCGTTGGTAGGTTTATTATCGACGGCGTAATTACTTTCTATATCTAGATCTTGGTTTACGATAATCGAAGAATTTAGCGAACACCTTAAACAAACTATTGACTCTTCGCTGCTAATAATTAAGCATTGACATTGTAACTCTTCGTCGGTTTTATCGTTATTAGTAGCGCCCGTCGACGACTCCATACAAATGGCAGAATAATCGAAGGCGATGTCTTTGATTTGATCAAAATTCGTGGCTATGTTGACGTCTTCGTCGTCGCAGTACGCGTCCGTAATCATGACTTGATTATCGTTGATAACCAAATCAGTCTGGCTCGGTTCATTATCTTCCGAATGGATAATGATTTCGGTTCGTTCCGGTGTAACCCATACTTCTAACAGATTATTTCTGTTAAACGAGGGCACCGAACTGATGCTTAACTTGGCCAAAACGTTGGCAGCCAATTCACGTAACGATGGTACTTCTTCGTACATTGTGCTAGGTTCGGTTTCAACAGCAGTATCGGTAGCAGTTAGCTGCGGTAATGGGCTACTCGGGACGTAGCTCTTATCGAAACCGAATCCGTCGCTGATTCTACTCGTATCGTCGAGTAGAACGCCGTCGATTATGTCGCATTTTGGCGAAGGTGCCACGCTCGAAACGCTACTACGATCTGACTCGTAGTAAGGCCTTTCGACAGATAAATGATTATTCAAGATGATGTTGTTATTCGAAATAGAAAACGGCGACGAGACTTCTTCTTCGTGCAGAATACAATTTGGCGACGGAGCTTTACTATTAATGTCCGATAATTTTCCGCTGTCTTTCAGCAGATCGATCGACTCGTCTATATCGTCTTCTTCTCTATTAAGATCACAGTGAGGTGTAGGGGCTACGCTGGGGATATTGAATAAATCGTCGTCCAATTTATTCGCAACGTCGTCGTCGCAAACAGAACATTCGTCGTCTGAATTACCTTGGCAAGGACTTTTCGCGAGAGGTAGCGATTCGTCGTCGGATGAATCGACATGAGATGCCTTTGACGACGACGACGACTTACTCGAGCTAACTTTGCTGTGTCGTGTGCACTCGTCTTCGACGTCCGACTGGTCCGAATCGCTCGAATCTGACGACGAAGACGATGACGACCTTCTAGACGAATCGATATCCGAGTGGTACGGGGAACTAGGGGGAGATCGGTTTGTAGGCGTGATATCGTGTTCGTAATTAGCCGGAGACGATACACGTGACATGATACGAGTCTCTACTTCGTCGTCAGAAGCGATCGGAGTGTTATCATTCGACCACGTAGATTTACCCAATTCTGGTACGTCGGAAATAGCTTCTTCGTGATCGATATTGTCGTCCAAACGAAAAGGAGAATTTTCACACCATCTGGTATCTTCTTGTTCGGCTTCCTCCTCCACCTCATTGTCGTTTTGACTAGTTTCGACGGTACATTCGTCCGCAACAGGACCAGGAGACCATGTTACAAATTGAGGTTCATATTCTTCGGCAAAATTTATAGAAGGTGAATTTCCACACGACCAAGCGGCGTTTTCGACATCTTGGTGGATGTCGTCTTGTTTAGGGGAATCAGGTCGAGGCGAAGTTTCCCTGGACCAAAAAGCCTGATCGTTACTTTTGATGTCGTCCTCGTGGGATAATTCATGTTGCAAGAGATCATGTTCAACTTCGTGACGTGGGTCTAAATTTTCAGGCAAATCAATTGATATGTCTTCCGATTCGATGTGAAAAGGTGAACTAGGAGCCGAAACATGAGGACTGTGATCGGCACTCCGATCATGGTCGTTTGGTAGCGGTTCAACTTCTTCGGCCGGCAACTCTTCGTAATTTTCTACGTCATCGAACGGCTCTGGTGCATTTTCTTGGTCAGGTACGATATTTGGTTCCGATGAATGAGATTTAACAGAAGAAAATGGTTCTTCGTCGCTTGCCACGGGTTCATTAGGTGATCGTGGAGGAGATTGAATTGTATCCAATAAAGGAGGCTCTTTCATAGGAGTAGGGGGTTTCACAATTTCGTCGATTTTCGGAGTCTCGTTTTCATTTGGTATAGGTTCTTCAGAAACGTCGTTAGATACGGCAAGATTTTCAGGAAAGACCTGATCAAGCGACGGCTCAACTTCTGATGCTTTTGACGACACTATATTTTCGTCTAATTCAGGAGCAGCCGATGATTGGGTAAAAAAAGAGATCACAGTATTTTGTCTAGGCTCATCAACGAATTTAGGTTTAAAAATAGAACAAAATGGCTCGCGACGTTCGTCATCAGATAAAGCGTGTTTATGATAGGATTTTAGCTTTTTGTGCGAACGAGACGTGTAATTTTCACCATCTGATAACGCGTGTTTCTCCCTAGACCAATTATACTTTTTGCGTGACCGGCCAGCTTCGTGTTCATCCTCTCGAAAGTCGATTCGTTTCGACGAATACGTCGATTTGTCGTCAAAATTCACGCATATGGGACTAATTTCGGCGGTCAGCGAGCGAGCGCAGTTTTCCATGGTCTCCGGTTCGTCCGACGCGGGGACGGTGGCCGCAGTCGCTATCGAATGATCGTCGACCACCGATACGTTTCCGGTGATCGAGTCGTCGTTTTGTACTTCAGCCCCGACATCATGCACGGTTTCCGACGCTGCGGTGCTGTTCGAGTTGGCAGCGAAGTATTCGACGTTTCCATCGTCGCGGTTGGCTATCGCGTGCGAATGCGTTTCGTTATCCTCGTCACTCCAACTGCAAACTTGTTCGGAACCGGAAGAACGAAATTTATACGGATCGTTAAATACGTCATCCAACATTGTCCGGTCCGGTGACTTCAATGTATCGTCATTGTACGACGACGATTTTCGACGCTCGTACATTAATTTTTCCTTCTTCTTTTGTTTCTTGCTGCTCTTCATTTTTACCCTATCTTTATCCTTTTTATGTTTCTTCTTCTGCTTTTGGCGACAATAAACGTCATTCGCGTTGAACATGGACAACGGCGACGCCAACACTGACGCTGCCGGCAGCTCGGGCTCGGCGGTAATTTTCTGGTCGGCCAACTCGATGTTTTTCGTATCCACCTGGTACTTCCCATTTAATAAATACTTGTCGGTAGAGCCTTCGGAGGCGGTCTCCGTCTCTGTGACCGTCGCAATCGTTGTCGTCGCGTCCACCGTACACAACGAAGACGCCCGTGCTACCGGCACACTTTCCATTTCTTTAGTCTGCTGATTTTTATCATTGTCCGTGAAATTCTGCTCGATACCGGTCATTCCTTGTTTGCGTTTCTTCACCGGCAAATCTGCGTCTTTGACGAAACTAGTGAATTTACGCTTTTTCACTTTAAAATTATTCTCGAGGTCGTCGATTTCGTCTCCGGCCACTAGAACCGGCAAAGAGCCGCAATGCCCGTTCATATCGAGATTCGTCGTCGATTTCGTCGACAGACACTTGAACGAAATGGTATCTTTATGATTTGCGACCCATTTCTTGGACGAATCCTCGACTTCGTCGCCGATAATCTCAATTTTACGAGCTTCTTCGACGTTCGAAGATGACGTTTTGGGGAAAATATTTTTAAAACTGGTAACATTTCCGTTTTCATTGATAATTCCGCGACCGATTTCTTGCATTTCTTGCAATTCTTTAATTTTCATTTTTTTGAGTTTTTTGTATTTTTTAAATTTCGAACTTTTGAGCAGTTTTTCTTCGTCGGTGGACGAATTATGAAATTTACTAGAATCTTCCAGCAACTTATCGCGGTACTCTACATCGGACGATGTATCGATATCGCGTTCCGGCGTTTTACTCGCTTCTTCCGCAGCAACATGGTTCGACTCAGCAGCTGGTGGACTCGAATTTGAAACGCGAGGTTCGGCTATGCTCGAGGTATTCTCGTCGACTACCGATACAGATTTACGATCATCGGTTGTACTAGGAGGTAATTCGTGGCTGACTTGGTGAAAATCGGGCTGCTCGTATTGCTCCCTTGAGACGATACACGTCTTGTACACGCTTTTCTTCGACTCGTCGGCTTGCGTGCTCTTAAATTCGGCCTCGTTGTCTTGATTATCGAATTCGTTTTTGTTATCTTTATCGTAATGATTTTCTACCGAGTAATAGCCGTCGTCTACTTTGGACACGGTATCGGGTTCTTTGGCATCGACGCTTGATTCGTCTTGATTATCACCGCCGCCGACGCCGTTCGTGAATTTTACCACACTCTGAGGCTGGTCTTTATCTTTGGTTAACGCCAAATTCAACGGATACACGACGCTTTCTCTTTTATCGTCGTTTTTCACGATGTTCAAAAAATTCAGACTGTTTTCTTCGCTCGCTGGCTGCTTATCATCGCTATGAGAGGATTTATTCGAAGTGTCGAAAATTACCTCGTCTTCGTAGACGTCATTCAAGGTCAGTCCAACCGCACCGATCGATCTGTTCTCTTGAGCTGCTGCAGGAGGCGATAAAGAAGGCATACTCAGCATGCTGTTGTCGTTATATAAGTCATCTCTTTCGTCGTAAATGGGTTTTTCGTTACACGAGCCAGTTTTCTGTATCACGCTGGTACCGAGACTCGTATTATCGGCTGCTTTTTCGCAATTCGAGTCTTGATCGGAATTGTCCAACTTGGGCATCTCGAGTAGGTCGTTTTTGGCGTTCTCATCGCCGAGGTAATGTTGCGAATTGCGGTAATCGTAGGGAGGCGGGGGAGGTTTTTCTTTGGGTAACTCTTTTTCAGTACTTTCGATTTTCTTTTGGTAACTGAATTGATGGGTAATCTCTTTGAGGGATTTTTCTAAATCGGCTTTGACTAAGGTGATGTCGGTTGCGTTATCATTTGAAATTTCTCTGTCGATGTTTTCAACATCGTAGGTACATTCTTTGACGTTATGCATTTGCGCGTATTCGTAGCTGGGATTATTGTAGTAGTACGAATTGTAATAATTTTTATAGGAGTAGTCTTCCATTCTTTGCTGGGACGGCGGTTTGTATCTTTCGTTTTTCTCGCTGCCGTTGCTGGCGGTCGCGGTTTTACACTTGACCGAGTAATCTTGTACTCGAGTAGCGTAGCATTCGGTTTGTTTGGAATAATTAACGGAGAATTTCAAATCGTTGCTGGTCTTTTGTAGGTTAAAACTGCACGATACATTTTTCTCCGGTTCGTCGACGTAGGATTTGCATCCTTGGATGACGTCATCTTTTACCGGTCTGCTGTACCGAGGTTCGGGTACAACGAGCCCGTGAGGGGCTGCAGTTTTATTACGTTTGTAACTGAAGTTTATATTCCACTCGTCTTCGGTGGATTTTTCGGGCGCTTCTTTATTATGATGGTGGTGGTGATGGTGGTGGTTGGGTTCGTAAAGAGGAGCGTCCTTCTCGTTGGAGATGGTTTTCTCGTCGCCGATTAGCTGGCCGACCGTGTTGACGAAACGCTCGGTCATTTCGATGAAGTCGTACGACAGATCGTCTTTCTTCTTGTGCGGTGCGGCTGCGGCAGTGGCTCCGGCCGTACCGTACCACATATTGTTGTTGTTGTTGTTGTACCCGTCCGAATGACTAGAATCAGCCTGAGACTTGTTAGAAGAGTGATGGTTGTCGAGTCTATCTTTTTTAGAAACCGACGCGTCGGCCGCAGCGAACGAATTGTCCATAGCGCTTTCTTGAATGACGCTAGCATGAGGCGAGACGCTGTGATCGTCGATCACTTTCAGTACGGTCGCGTTTCCGGCGTGCGAATTGAATTCGATGGCCGTCGACGGATTCTCGATGGGGCTACAATCGGAAATATTTTCGGCTAATTTTTCTTTGACTTTGGCCAAGGCTTCGGCTTCCAGAGATGTGCAGTCCAATACGATGACCGGCGTCTCGGGCTCGGCAGCTTTGTCGTCTTCGACGTCGTCCCACGTCGATAGAAATTCGCGTACGTCCAAATTAGGATTTTTATCCAACAATCGATTTTTATTTTCTTCAGATTTGCAATCTTTGGTTTCTTTATGCGCCGTTGCAGCCGCGGCTGCGGTAGGATCAACGTAGTGAACATTGTACATTGGAAGAGACTGGTAACTATTGGAATTCTGTAACGATGAAGGTGGTACACGAGCCATACCGGCCGACGGATTACTACATTCGGTGTACATTTCACGATCCTGGTAGGACTGGTAATATGCGGCGGCCGCGACAGCCGCAGGATTTTTATGGCTTTGCGAAGTTAAAGAGGGCGGCGGCGGCGGCCTACCATAATGGTAATTCGACAGGTAACTAGGGTCGTAAAAACTACGACTTCGATGATCGAGCAGTCGATTTAATAAAATGCCGCGTGGATTGGCGGCGGCGGTAACGTTGTTTTGTTCGTGCTGATGATGAGCGACGCCGGAAGCGACGGCCATCTTTTGCTGCATTTTATCGACGTGATCGAACGAAGACGACGATGGTGGCGGCGGCGGCGGAGGCGGAGGAGGAGGTGGAGGGTAATACGAATTCGACACTCCTCGATTCCATATACTGCTGTTTTGCTTATTCCAATACGAAGGTTTACCCGTGTCTGTGTAGTAATCGCCGAAAGATGACGGGTCCGGCGAAGGCAGGAACACGTGTTTCGAAGGTTTAATCGAGTTTTGATAAATGGCATTGTAGCTGGGCGGCTGCTGGCCGTTGAATTTATTCATATTCGGTTGCATCGGAGCGTAAGCGAACGACGGATATTTGCTGCGATCGATGTTCTTGTCCGATTTCAAAGGCGTCGAGGTGGTCGGCGACGCGGTCGTCGTCTGCTCCAACGCATCGTAACAATTTTTAGCCGGCTTGTTGCGTTGGTTGTTGTATTTATTGGCTAACGTGTTACTAAACGGATATTTAGAATGGTCGGAGAACAGCTGGCATCTGGGGTCGCAGCATTGCAGCACGGACGCCGACTGGATGGCATGTTGAGTGTAACTGCGAGGCGAGAATTGATTAACGCTGCATTTTCGATTGTCGTATTGATGTACGTCCGAAGTATCGTACGAATTATTGCCGTAGTAGTTGTAGAAGTTGCCCAGATACGGGTTACAGTTCCACGTTGCAGTAGGCACGGGCAAATTGCCGGCACGGGGCCCGATATCGGAGGCATTGCCAGGGTAGCAGTTGCTACGGTCTGGGGCGAGGTTGTGGGTTTTTCTGCTTAGGTCGGCTTTCGTATTATCCAGAGCGTCGGCATACGATCCAAACTCGTTTAACATGTCAGACTAGTGACCATTAATAATCTTCAAAACCTGCAACATGATGAAAAAAATCTGCTGTTTTTTCTACTAAAAATAATCAGTACGTATTAGGTAGTCGAATAACTATCGATAAACGTTGGGTAAATGAATGAAAAAGGTAAAGAGGTCAAATTAACAAACAATTATGGAAAAAAATAATAATCAAAAAAACTAGGTCCCAGCTCATCAGTCAAGTTCGTTGTCTCTTAAAACTAAAATCACATCGTTCGAAATTCAAATTTCCAGATTTTCAAATTAGTTCACGCATTTTTGGTCACTGAAGAGCAAGTATCGAATTTCAATGCAAATTTTTCAATGTTCACGATTTTCTACGAGCTCATCCAGAAAACTGCAGAGACACGTGCGAAATACTTTAAAATTTTCGTCACCCATTTACTCAACAATAACGACGCCAAATGATTCTGAAAAAATGCTCATCACGTAGGAACGAATATCTACATCGCTTTCAACAAAACAGGTAGGTAAGGTATACACTGATAAAAGAACAGAATCGTCGGTTGAAACGTCTCTATTATCTGAAATTTAAATACGTTTGTATGCCAAGCCTGAAGAATAAGCTGAGAGGCGATAACGTCAAAGAAATCCATATCATTATCATTTCACTCGCCGCCGTCTGTGTGTACAAAAATATGTATGCCTACGAAAACCGCAACCGAAATTTACTATCGTTACGAATCATTGAATACGAATAATAGAAGTCGTCCTAAATCGTCTCGTGTATTTTTACCATATCGCCAGTCTATTAATTTTCCTACTCATCCGTGGATTTGTACTGTTTAGAAAAACAATAAATAAAATAAAGTTCTCTCGTACGGCGAAAAATTCAAACGATTTCAAAACTTTTCACGCAATACGATTATATCGAATAATTACGAAAACACTTATTCCCATGTTATTACTTTTTTCTTCATGTGGAAAAGCAAAAAGCAAAATTTGTCGATTTGTACAAAAATTTCTCAAAATATTTATTGGTACCTATTGGAACAGTTCAACTTTGATCACCAAAATCAAATTTTACTTCGAAAAACTAGGTAGGTATCTTCCAAGTTGAATTTTGGAAGGGAAAAAACGGTCCACCATAATTTAAAAATAGTAAAAGTAGATTATAAGATTATTTAAAAATTAAGGAATCCTTTAAATGAGAATACCGAAATCCCATCAAATTAAAAACCGCATCGTTTAAATTGAATAATGATAAAATATGAATCGAAGATGAAGAAGTTAATTAAATTTTCAGCCTATATTACTACTCAAGTCAATCTCTTTCGCATAAGATAACATCTTTATTTTATATAGATCGAAGTTTGCGCAATCTCCCAAAAACATCTTGTTTCCATCACCTCGTATTAAAATCAATTAATCAAAAAGCTGTATACGGATAGTCGGATAAGCATAAAAAGGTCATGGTACTGATATAAAATATCGATACGAGAAGTTCGGGTCACAATAAATTGCTAACATACCGTTACAGTAATTAAATAAATTTCAAGATATCAACCGTCGAAAGTTAAAGTTTAAAAAGTTTGTATGTAAATTGAATGATTTCGACGATGAACTTCCGGAAACTGACGTTTTGGCGGCTTTTTACCCCTTGTAAGCGTCATTCAGTCGTATATGTGTACATTGGTTTAATTACAAACGGACGATATAATTAATTATTTCCTTTTGTGGACTATTTTTTTGGAGAAGCAAAACAAAAATCAACGTTAAATAGGATGTAGCAAAGGATATAAAACGTATATAGGCAGCTGAAATCACCCAAAATACTATTTCTTTAGATGGTACTACTTTTTTGTAAATTCATATATGCATTCAATTAAGTGAGTATAATGCAGAACGTTATTTAAATTTTAAAAGATTCCCAAGTAACAAGTAAGTGTTTCCTAAAATGGTAATGGGTCTTGTTGATTTCCTAATCTAAGGTTATTTTTCAAGTTTTTAAAACATATAGACCGTCGTACAATACTTGAACACTTTCGTTTTCTTTCCAATTTTCAGTTCAAATAAAAACAATAGACCACTCGAGAATCGTTCAAGTAGGTATATAAATTTCGCAACACCGGTAGGTAACTAGGTATTGAACAAATTCAACCCTATCGTATTTCATTAAGGATCGAATTTACTTCAGCTACATGAGACAATGAGACAATTCAACTTTCCACTGTCGTACTCGATATTCTAGTGGTTAACACTGATTGTATTTCGTTACCTATCTTGTGTATCCGATCATTTGGCGTCGTCACAAACCCAACAACATAAACAATTAATGTAGGTAAATGATAAATAAATTAAACGAACCCTGGATATTGAAAAGTCGTGATATGTCATCTTCACCAACACATTTCGAACGCTTTAATAAACACGACAAACGGAATCACATCCACGTACTCGCGAACGACCGAAAAAACTTTTTTCAAACACGTAACCGCACATACGAATTCACTAAAATCACAATAAATCGCGAATTTACAATATTTATCCACCATGTAAAATAATTTAATAACGAAATATCGAAACCTTATTACCGAAAAAAACTTCACGATCATAAAATTACACCGCGTCAAGGCAAATATTTATACAATAAGCTTAAATTTGTAACTATGGTTATGAGAAACGCAACACATTACTATACGAACAACCAAATGAAATTTTGATAACCATGGTGATAAGATATTCCACGTTTGAATATTGCCTTCTCCATACTTTTTGTTGACATTTCACCGAAATACTGTATCGTACTCATCTGTGAAACTTTGTGACGTTTTCCTTCGTGTTTTTCCGTTTTTGAAGGTCCGTTCATCGTCGACGATTCGGCCGACCAATCAGATGCACGTGTTTCGCACACACGATTTACGATTCGTTGCAGCGCACTCTGCTTTTAAATAATGAATTTCGTGAAGAGCTTTCATTTCCCAACGTTTTCCTTCAAAGCACAGCACTTTACAGTTCACACAGCACAGTACAGTCAACGTAACAGTTTTTCGGATCAATTGAAGAAATATTGTTATTCTCAAAAGCTCTAACATCATTCTCAAACATTCAATTAAAAATCTGTCGTCATATAAAGAAAATCAAGGAACAAATACGCATATTGCCGAAATAATTTATTACGTAAAATACACTGTCAAAATAATTAATAACAGTCTGGCGAACACCTGGGACACAGATACGAGATATTGAAGAAGAGAAAAAAGAAAATTGAAAACTTATACGAATCACTATTAATGTTTACAAAAACCTAACAGCAGCATTTTATGTACAGTTGCATTAACAAAGTGTAAACGTAACAATTTTTACAAAATAAAATCAACTCATACGACGTACGTTTTCATTTAAAAAAAAATTTAATATTAACTATTTGGAAGAAGACGACGTAGTAATAATAAAATATTTTGTAAAATTACACGTACAGTACAATCGAAACCAATCAAGGTAAATACAACGGGTGATTAAAAAGAATAAAGAAAAAAACAGTAAACATAACAACGGTAAGTTTAAAATACTACGTCAAAACAATGTCATGTTTCATCTTCAATTGCTCTGTAATTTCAAACATGAACACTTTAGCTAAAATTAAATCAGAACTAATACGGCGTCTCATTCGGATTCGAGATTGACTTTGATGATGACGACGGCGGGGTTAAAATCTGCACGTTGGTTTCGAATTTCATACTTTCCTTTTGAGCCAATAAATCGAACTGGGTTTGAGCAGAATCCTAAGATAATTTTCAAAAAATTTAACAAAACTCAACCAACAATGCAATTTCAATTTTTACCTGATAATTATCATCAGCTGCTTGCAATTTAATAAAGATATTAATAAAATTACTCAAACACTTTTCATCAAAAAGAAAATACTTGTATGGAATAAAAACTCACGTATAACGACATGCTAATATTATGGGTTTGTAATTCGGGATGTTGATCACCAAAATAAGTCTCTTTGCAGTCATGTATCAGTCCACTAACGTTGACCGTTTCGGTGGAATATTCCTCTTGAAGAACAGCCCAGTAAACAGACATCCATTGCACACAAGGTTCTAAAGTTTCTTTCTTCAAACCTAAAAAAAAACGCACAAAATCAAAACATAAGTGAAAACAAGTCAACAAATTGGTTATTGGTTTTTGCATTCATTTCGAAATCGCTTACCAGACGAAGAAACAGCTAAATTCGGATCGACTAGAATGTATATAGCAGAAGCTGCTAAGACCCCATATGAAAAACGGAGACTGGTAATATCTAATGTAACTAAATCTAACAATTGGCAAAGTCTTTTGAATAATGTACTAGAAAAGTGAGGTACTAAAATATTCTTATTTCGATTTCCTAATTTCTGATAGATGAACTGCAACATCATTTCCAGCCAGTTGTTTATGGTGATGGGTGACAGTAACCACTCTAAATGCTGAAACAGATAATATATTGTTCATTTAAGCGTTGCAATTTTCAACAAAAATATATGTAACATTGAAAATTTCAATTTCAAGTCGACCGTAAAACATTAAATGTTTTTTGCCAACTGTTGAAAAATTATTCAGCATATGCACAAGTGTTTTGTTCGAGAGTATGCAAACATAGGTAATTTATGAATGCTGACGAATTCGCGCCTATTTTTTCTCTTCTTCCCGCGCAATTTAGACAGGTAGTATGAAATTTGCGCATTTCGAAGGTATACATCGAGGTAGCAACGAGTGAAAATTTTGTTACAGAATGTTTTAGAAACGTCAGGAGACTTGTAGCATGATGAAAATTTTGTTCAGCTTCTAACGATATAAATAGTTTTACGAGGAGAGGTAATTTTGAATTATCGTAATTTTACTCGGTGAGCGTTCATTTAAATCCAAATCGAAATTTGGAACTAGAACAAGTCACAGACCAGACCAACACGTTACGTATTTAGTTTAAAAATCATTAGACCCCAAGGAAACCACAATTTCAAAAAATCTACTATCAGGATATCTATCTATGCGCCAATCATACATACGAAGAGTTTTTTCTATTGTGACGATTATCATAACAAAGGGTAATGTTTCGAATCGTGCTAAACCTGTATCAAAAACTTGTTTCCTTTTACGTTTCATTTTCCACCTAGTGGTTTTACCACTTGCCTATTTATGTATATAACCGAGGGAGACGTCGTGTTTACAAAAATGCATCTGCACAATCGGCCAGAAGCTTACTTTTAAAATTGTAACCTCCATTGAAAAAATTTCTTCTTCAGTACAAGCACCGTCGGTTACGTTGGCAAATTGATCTATCTTGGGAGGATATATTTCTTCCATTTTTGAGGCTAATACCAGACAAGTAATACCTGAAAAAAAAAATTAAATATAGAGATCGCCGATGTTAAAATTTGAAAATGAATTTGTCGCCCAGTAATATTCACCTATAAGTTGAAGTTGCTGTTTTGGTATATTAGGTACAGCACTCAAGTATCTATCAATATAATCTACAGTTAGGTAATACGTTTCCCTGTGTAATTTGAATACTTCTGCCACCTATGGAATTCGATTAGAAATTAAAACCATATCGCGTCAAAGTTGAACAAATCATGTTATTCATATCTTACTTCAGATATCCAGTCTAAAAGTATAACCCTCATCCTAGGCCGTATAAACTGTTGGTAATCGAATAAATCTGCGTTTCTATTTTTCAACGATAACTCATCTTTACGACACATCACTTCCCAGAATTTCTCTCGGTTTGCCCATGACAGCTGTGGTACTGGACAAGTCGACTCATCGGGACAGAGTGCATTGCAAATCGTCATTTTACGAAAACTATAGAATCACAGAAATTAAAATCGATCTGCGCAGTGGTTCAGGGAATTCGTCCGTGTTACTAAGTACAAACCTAGTCCATGTTTGGCAGTCTGGAGTACGAGATCTAATTTTACTAACTGAAGATCCGGGTGTCAGCTGTCCCATGAATGAAACAGCATCGCCACCTTTACAAGGCTTGTCATCGTGTTCGTTTTTACAAGTAGTGTCTGATAATTCATCGTCCTCGTAATCCGAAGCGATTAGACTTTCAGCCTCAGCTCGACTGAGTTCAGAACCGAGTACCCTGATATTAAAATAATAATTTAGTACTCGAACGCAACGGCCAAGAACACAAGTTCAACGGTAATATTTATACCTTTCATCGCACGATGAATAACCAGCATTACTATTTGGACTTAGAATAATTGTATCGAAATCTTTGCCTTCGTCTTCATACTCGAAGGCGTGAAGATCAGGTTCTGTTTCACTGGATGCGTCTTTCTTAGAATGATCATCTTCGGCTGGAGCATTACAATTGTCACACAGGCATTCGCTCAGTTCAGAATGATAAAATTTAGACGAAGGTTCGTCTTCTTTGTTCGGTTCAGATTCGCGCGCAGGGCTGCTAAATTCGCTACCAGACTGGAGGTTCCATTCGACTTCCTACGGGCAAGCAATAACGATTGTAAAATATACTACGAAAATATTAGCACGAATTAATGAATTGACCATAACTATTTAAAGTTCAATTATCACTTATGAAACTAAATGCATGATATAAATTGAAAATACAAGGCCTAATGGCTCCTTCGGCAGGAAAGTAAACAAAAACATCGTCACAGTGTTTATCAATGGTTTAGAATCGAAATCAACTTGTAACGAAGTTTTAAAGCAGTAGGCATTAATGTTAGCGATAAATACTTGAATGTGTAACACATTACGGAATTTTTCAACGTAAAGTTTGGATAAATCAACACAACAAACGTGAAGTAATAGAAATCATATCAGTGCTTAAATTCGTTCAGTATCAGTGCATGAAAACAGTCCGGCACAGGAACACAGAACAGATAGTGGAAACATCGTTTGACTTATTCTAACAAGTAATTTACCTCATATTTCACCTTTTTTTCATTTTGATCGTAGACATCGTCGTCCTGTAATCAAACACACAGTTGTGAGAATAACTCTAATGATGACACTCGAGAACATAAATGACACAGACAAGAGTTGCTCTACATTACCTCATCACTATCCGCAGATCTTCTACGTTTTGGGTTTCTGTTCATCTGAAACGCAAAACAGATGATCAGTCGTTACACAAAGTAATAATGAAAGCACAATCAAGTACATAATCATTGATGTAATGTGATGATAGAAAATTTTCAACATGAACTGCACGTCACTATAATAGCCACGGCCGGACCAATTTGGATATCACATTTCAGCACTATAAATATCAAATTCATCACTTAGATGGCATAAACGAACCTCTAACACTAAATCTCTTCATTTCAGAAACACTTCGCATAAGAAAAACACGCGATTCGTATAGTTGGTGAAGAAATTTTGCAAACGTGCCGAGATTACAAAAACGTGGAACTCGAGGTGAATGAACTAGCGAATCATTTTGAAAAACGCGACGGTATTTTTGTAAGGAGTACACTCGAACGATTGTATAGCTTATAAATTAATAATTGAGTAAAAAAATCAACTTACCACACTAACACTTGTAATTCGATTACCATGAACTCACAATCACTAGGTGAGATAAGGAGTTGAGAATTCAATGGCGTCTGGTGTTCAGCCTAGTGACACACAAACGAATTCATTAGAATTGAAAATTTACCTACACACCGATTACTATATTAATAATCGTACGCTTCAAATATAATTTAAAAAATTTAAACATCAAATCGATGACACCGGTACGCCGGCAATGTCAGAGACGTAGTATATACGTGGTCAAGTTCAACGCATCACCAACACAATAGAAACACATTTTTACGAAAAAATGAGTTATCACGGAATATCTCAATTCGAGTACAACCCGATATTGAAATTAATTCGAAAATAAAACCAATTTAAATTCATTTAATTCCATTTCACTGATCGAGTAAATGGCGGGAAGTGCGACAATACACATCACAAAACCGATACTTCACTACAACGCGAATAGACGATTCCGATGAAATAATAAAACACCGGATAACAATTACAGCGAAGAGAAGCGTTCGATTAATTCACTTTTGAATTATTTTTCCTTTTTAGAAAAATTACAAACGAAAGAAGCATACAAACCTACAAAGTTGAAACGCGGGAAAAGTGACGCTTCATATTCTAACGCAACTTCCGTTCTTTATTTACAATTTCAGAACTAACGTTTATATCGCGTAAATGAAACACTTCGATTAAAATACTTTGCAGTAAATCGATCACAAATATTAAATTAAATATGGGTCAAAAAATTGAGATAGATTTTCAACATCATCTCAAACACCACCAGTATTCCAGATTATAGAATAACGAGAAGGAAAAAGAGAAAGAACGGAACAATGAACATTCGCCGTATCGGTGCATGTGGTCTAACTTGGTCTGAGGGGTGCGACGAGGAGAATCGAGAAGCACACGATGATTGGCCGACCGCTTCTTTAACAGCTGGCACTCAGCTGATCGCTTGACAACAGCGAGTATATAAACACAAATTGGTCATGCGTGAGAAAAAAATTTACTTTCGTGATTGGTTAACCGTGATTTCGCGCGGTTGTAATTAACTTTTTAAAATTTTGCATAGTTCGTAGCAATGTACACGTTCCGATGTTCGTTTAAGCGATCGCATTTCTCTTTGGGAACGAGAATTGGGTGTTTTTTTATGGCTTTTTAGCCGATAAACATTGTACGTCTACGTTTAATTAAGCTGGCCTGACTGTCTGGTTCGATAGGTTTTGGCTTTGTGGAAATCGAAAATAAATTCAAGAAGATTGTGTAGGTATTTTGAAATTTTTCCTTCGGTCATTTTCATTTAATCGATAAATTTCCTGAAGCCTATCATTTTTCTCAAAATTCTGAACCATCAATGTGCAATGCGACAGCAGAAACAGATACTTCACACTTGACTGATATTTTCAAAAATTTTACCATAAAAAAAAGTTTTATTCGAGTGGAGGAAAAGTACGATAAAATCGCTCAATAATTTTGATTGGAAAAATACCTACATACGTATTACGTACGTACACGTAGGCCTACACAACGAAAATATTTCGATTTCAACAGTGCGGCAAAACAAGTTACAGAATATACAAAGACAATACTTATACCTACGCCGACAGCAGGAGTTGAAATATTTTTTCAGATGCCGGGCAATGCAGTGGGTTACAACCCTCTTCCGGGCACTACTTCTCGTTTGCTAGCTGTAAATCACCAGAGGGTGGTAGTTTTCTAGTTTATTTTTCGATGCAAAATACTTATTCGAAGCAGAAATACGTATGTATGTAGGTATACGTACAATGTAAAAAACCCAAACAGGGCACTATTTCACCATCATGCACTAAAAAATATTTCTTTCTCGAGAACTTATTAGGTAGCTACAGCCAAAATTATCCGATCTTAAGAAAACACCGAATTCTACAGAAAGAAATGGATTTCTACACCCTGTTCTAACTCCTGAGTCGTCAGTACCTAGCATGAATAATTCCAGTACCTGTACTATTTAGTGAGAAATCATACATTAGATAACAAATAGATGCAGGTAATAGACCGTGTTCATTGAAATTTGCATCGATTTCCCACGCCAATACAACCAGTTATAAAACTTTGTACTTTTTTTTTCATTGGTCGACGAATTTTCACACTTCCTCCATTGTAATGAAATTTTTTCCAGCGGTAGAAATTACGTACATAGTATTTTCCTAATATAATGAGGAACTGTTTGAAAATAATTTGACGACCTTGGATTGTATAACACAGAAAACTAGTTTTTATTAAAACAGACCACCAGTGATTAGACATAGTCTCCCTCGTATTCTGTACCACGTCATACGGAACAACTTCTATTGAACCCGCAATCCTTCACCAATGTAATGGTAATGAACTTCGAATAAAAAATGGAATGTTGTCAAAGGCGATGTTGCCATGTGTGGTGTGAGTTTGCAAAAATGCTGGAGACGTACGTGCATGAATTTTTTTCAAATCGTTTTTACGCTGTTTTCATTGTTTCCAGTCGACCTTCATCTTTGGTAGGTACTCGAAGATTGCAAGCAGTGTACGTCGCGTTTATTTGGCGCGAGAAGAAAATGCAAAATGTCGAGAGAAATTCCAAAACATAGACGACTGCATGTGGACGGGATATACATCAATCAGCTGTTTGAAAAAGACAATCATTTTTTTCTCGTTTGAAAAAAAACGTCTTTTTTCTCCGGACATGGATTCGTTTCCAACGTTTTAGTACCTTTTCTCCAATTGAACAAAGAATTTCTCTCGTCGTCGGTAGGATAAAATATGTACGAGGATTCTTTGAATTGTAACACAATAAAAAGCCACAGTGAAGTACTGAAAAGAAGGCTGGAGCGTAATCGAGAAGGTCGATGGATTTCTATATTTCTTCAAAATGAATTAGCAGGTAGATAAGTATACTGGTTACCCATACGATTGTTCGAAATGTAGTCTTCGTAGGGTTTCGAAAAAATCTCGATTTTACAAACGAAAGAGATCAACGAAGTATTAGATTGAAATGGCGGAAAAAATCCAAATGCTTTTTACGATATACTCCTCGCTATGCCACAAATGAATTGCATTCATTAGAATGTAATCAAAAAATCCAAATAGGTAACATTTTCTCAGAAAAATTTTAAATTTTGAAATAATATTAAATCCTAGCAATGTAACCGGTTTACTCGAATTCTATCTATTTTTTGAGATTCGTAAAAACTAGTTTAAAAATGCGAAAAAAAATGGCAAATTAAAAAACTACACGTAGACAGACAGCGGGTAAAGAGTAGGCACCGCTCCGTATTAAATTTACAAATCAGCGCGAGATGAAAACATTTAGGGTTGAATTGAAATACTCGTCGCGCCGTCGTGGCTTTCTTTTATTATTATTATATTTTTTTTTTTCATAAATCGGCAACAACGCGCCGGGGCCCGGTGTTAATGCAAAGTTGAATCTTGATGTAATGTATAAATGTGTACCAGTTCTGCCTCACAAAGTTAAGTACCTGGAGTTGGAGCGGGCAGGATAACGCAGTATTCCATTATTCACGATACGACGAGGTACATTCCCTTTAATGAATTAAAACTATCGTGATCAAAAACACCACCGGTTTTCTTGGTTCGAGAACGACTCGCGCACAGGTACGGGATAAATAATTCTTTTCGAGTTTACCAACCAAGATGGGGGTGCTTTTCCTAATGTAATTATGCGTAAAAGCGACGAACTGTGAAGCTGATTGATTTTTATCTAGGCAAAACTACAAGATGAGACTACAGGTGTTTAGGTTTACGAAGGTGAATTTAAAATTGCAATTTCTCACGATAGACGATACCCAAAACTCCCAGTGAATTTCAACTCACCACTTATTTATAAAGTTATAAATACGAATGTAGATAAATTTCAATTTCATAAAAAAAAATAAAATAAAGAACATATGTGGATAAAATGAAGAAAGGATTTCAGCTTGGACGACGACGGCGTACGACAGCATACGATGCCTACTCTAATTTTCGCATCATTCCGATGAAACCACCTGTAGGTGTAGAGACATACTATAGAAGTGTTAGTACTTTATAATGTATAAATGAGACAGCTTGAGTCCAGTCGTCGTGTAGTCCACCACCCAAGGTTTTCATCACTCCGGAAAAAATATTATTAGTTGAATAAATTTCAACGAAATGTCAAACTCCAATAAAAGTTTTTCAATTTTATCTGGCCGGACCGAAGAAACAACAGTGTTCTTATAATGATAAATGAAACACTTAGGAGTCTTGGCGCGAATACCTGGACCCGGTTTAGAGACGACGACGTCGATGTTGGCTGTCGGTGGCGCGCCATGTTACACGAAACATTGGGTTCGTTCGGACTTGAGAGATACAAAAAAGAAAATGAAAAAAAGACTACAGATTTTTCCCTGCTGAACTGTGAACTATACCTAGAGTAGAGTAGATACGGATACCCATTGAAATTCTGGTCGGAGTTCTGATTCAGAACACGAAAGAGCAAAAAATTGCAGTTTGAATGCCACCAATTTACATATTCGTATAGGTACCTAAACCTACCTTCGGTGTCATATGCAGTGGTAAAATGAAAAGAAAAACGCATCAAGGGGTCGTTAGTCTAGCTGACTACAGCGGGTTCATTTTTTAAATATTTCACCTATAACGAGCTCTCCTTATATTGGCACATGGATGTTAACTTCCTTTACTGGGTATTATTTACGCGCCAGCAACACACGCCGCGATGGTGGTGCTGACGATGAGTATCCGTGTAATTTAACAAAAATATGTACCAAAAGGAATACAATTACGTGTCATTAACATCGTAAAAGTCAACTGCAAGCGCAAGACAGCAAACGTATTAAAAGAAGAACTCTACCGTAACTATCGACAGACGGTGTTGGTATCGAAACATAGGTACATCGGCTAAGAAACAGCCCATAACTGATGGTAGTTTATGCGTGTGTGTGAATATTAGCTTGGGAAAATTTTTACACTCTTTCATGCTCCAATATTTAATTTGCATAATATTGTCCAATAGTGTTATTTTATGGAGGTTGAGCGATAATAAATGAATAAAATGTTAGCGTAAGGCAATGGTTTATGAATTTAAACAAAATACTTACGTGAACTAATCTTCTAGAAGAACAATTTCACTGATTTTTCACAACGTAAATTAAAAGGACTTCATCTCCGCGTGAACTAAACAGGTGGAATGGGAATGAGGAATACGCAGGATACGACTGAAAAACACAACTGATAATGTTTGATGGGTTTTGTATCAGTGTCACACGCTTCTATTAAGTAGGTAAGTGGAGGATTAGTAGGTAGCTGAACAGCTGATCCTCCAAGGGTGCAAGGGTGCAAGGGAGGTTTTTGTTTTGATTAGTTTTGATAGTGATAGTGAAGTGTTTTTAACTTTTTTTCTCAATACGAAATTTTACGAAAAGAAAACAATTTACATTTTTGTTTCAAAATTAAATTGATTACAATATAAAAATTCCAACTAAATACAAATCCAGTGTTATTTTCTATCTAATCTAACAATAAGCATACAAAAAGAGGAAAATGTTTAGTTTGATTTTGGTTCCAGTTCTCCTAAACGTATTGAGCTGATATCAAACTTGGTGGTACATTTTTGAAGAAACCGGTAACTTTATTGAAAAGACTTTTGATAATTTTTATACCAGTTTGAGTTATACTTTCAGCGCATTGCTTAACGCGCAAACTTGGTATTTGAGTGGTATTCCACCAATTTTCGAAACGATTAATACCTTTATGCCACAACGACGAGATTTTATTTTTTATACGTGATGCTATGGGTTCACGAGGACTTTTTAACGAATAGTCGATCTTTGACTCGTTTTGTTTCGCAGCTAATCCCTGGTAGTAATGAAGCATATCTTTGAGAAGAGTTTCCGTATCTATTTCACTGCTGTTGTAAATATGTATTTTGTTGTTTTGATCAGGTGCCAGGGTGTCATTTCCGTGTAAGGCATGTTGGTATTTAAGAAAGGCTGCCGTCAGTTTAAACATTTTCCAGAATATTTCTTCTTCGAGATCGACATCTGAGAAACTTGACGTTTCGTTAAATATGTGATGAAAGTATAATTTTAAAAGAGCGCGATATGTTCCTGACATGCTTTCGTCGTCGTGAGGATCGAAGATGAATTTATCGTAAGGTCCAGCAGCGTGGGTCAGATTAATCGGAGGAGGAGTACCGTTGAATAAACGTTCGATGAGCTCATCGTAGCGATGATTCTCTTCTGGAGGATTCTCATCCAGGGGACTATCCAAGAAAAAGCTATCGTCTATTGATTTTGCTTCATTATATTGCTGTCCGCACGAAGTATAGATGCAGATGAAAAATATTATCTGCGAATTGAAAATACACCGTGTTGAAATGAAAATTCGAGATGTTATCCTACGTATTGAACGAATTTTGTGTTTGATTTGGACTATTGCTACGAAGGAAGCTTGTATTAAGATTAATAAGTTGGTTGAAAATGAATGCCAAGCTTAATCTACGAAATAAGTATTTACTAAATTCTAACGGAGAGCTAAGCTAAGCTAAGCCAAGCCAATCTGTAAGTGGTTCCTAAATCAAAGAATGTTGAGTGAAAAATTAAAATTTTGTGCTACTTTTTTTCTCATTTGGAAAATGAACCTGATTCTTGATGAACAATGTTGTTTTACCTAAATGAATTTTTCGTGTTTGTCCTTTATATTTTTCAAAAGTTTATTTTGGATAAGTATACCTAGGTATTTCATTTACATTCTTTCATTCTTATAATTTACCACATATTCGAAATTCGACCCTGTAGCTGTTTTGCACCTTGCGCAGTTTCCAAACGATTTTTCCAATGAAGACATTTGAACAGCGAGTTACAGAAAATTTTAGTGCGCCAATATTTTTTCAAAAAAGATGAATACCTACTTAGATCAACTTAACTACACGTATAAGCTATTGCAGGGCTAAAATTATATCATACCTAATATTATTATAAGCTACCTAAATCAAGTATTCTGCTTAACTTACGGGGACAAACACAGTTTTCATTTTGGAATTTCCTAAATTCAATTTTGTCTTCCGCCTGTTACGAGTATTCAAAATCATATTATCATCTTGAAATTAAGTATTCGGAATATCAAAACTTTTGAAAATAGGTATTCAATCTGTCTCGAAAATCCTCGCGTGCTCGTTTATTCTTTACCAAAGGAAATTAATTGAATTGCTTATCTGAATACAGTTTTGAACTCGATGCTAAATAATCGTAATAAAAAATATCAGATTACCCTTTCGAATAAAGATTATCTAAAAAATACTTCATACTAGGTACGAAATTAATTTTCTTAATGTTGAACATGATTAGTTATTTCAATCAGAGTTCATGACGTGATTGAAGGATTATCCTTTCATCACCAATCCGTAATTCAAAGGAACTCGAAGCACAATGAAAATACTTTCACTTGTATCAGACTATCGTATTCTAGTGGTACCTATCTGCTGTATGTGCATTCCCATGTTATGATGAATTCGTTGAATGAAAATTCTCATCCTTTATGCGGGTAGTTCAACGTGCCATGCAGTACGGCTGTGGCTAACCTTTGAGTGAAAAAAAAAATTAATAACGATTAATTAGTTAAAGTAAGTACCTACGTACTAATGTTATCCACCCGCCATAACGATAGGTTTATTATTGCGCGACCTTATAGCAAAAATCATACTTTCGCAGGTAAGTCAGTACATATTAGCAATCAGAAAATCATCCATCGTATAGGTTACCACATCATAAAAACGAAATATATTCCATACGTCTCGTGTTGAGGTATTCAACCTCTATCTACGTCACACGAGCTGTTGGAAATTTGGGGCAGATTTCAATCAGGCGAATTGTTTGGCGACGACGACAGGGCACGTGAGACTTGAGGAACAAGACGGCGAGCACCTTCTTATAATCCACGTGCATTAAACTCCTAACGTCTGAACCGAGATAGTCGTTACATTCATATACAATATTGTTCGATACCAGGTGATTTCATATCCGTTAACTGGCACTTTCTTGACAGTACTGTACCAGGGGGAAAGTCAAAGACCCTAAACAGAATCGTAGAGACGCAGTCTAGTCGCGACCCCTTAATTTATCTATTTTAAATGCGTCTTTTTCTTAAGCGCACCTGGATTAGGTGTAATGAACAAAAAATCCCCCAACCTGAATTAACCATAGCGCAATCCCTCGTCGGTACGTTCAATAGGTAAGTGTTAGACTGGGCGCGTGACAACCGACAACCCTCCTCGTGCAAACACTGTACAGTCTGCGAACTTCATACCACGAGCTTTTCGCTGCTACGATGCATGTAATGTACGTGTAGCTGGGTACATTGATATTTTCTTTTTCAATGAAATATACCTAGACCTACTAACCGTGCATGATAGAATAAACCTTCGATCGAAATTCATTCCGTTTTCCTATACATATACTGTAAGGATCAATGCGTATGGAGATTAGAGTTAAGAAATGGTATCAAATCGCCGATTCGAAGCTATACCGGTTTTAGAAGGTAAAGAATACGTTTAAAGAAGAGTTCCAGGTAGTCGAATGTATCGAACTTATCCTTAGGGTTGAGATTTAGAATTTCATAAAAAACATTTCATCGGTATTTTACAGTTACGAAGCGTATTTTACGAAATTTCAACCAAAAGTAGGGAAAGTAATGGGATGCTGGAGGGGGGGGGGGGGGGGGGGGGGGGGGGGGGTCGAAGTCGAAATATACCTTCGAGCTTCGTAGTAATATGAAATGACAATAATTATTATGAAAAAGAAACTAGGAACCAAGATGCAACTTTAGTAACAAACCACTACTTTGCTTAGCATATTTTGTCGACTGAAGGAGTTGAAAAATTATTATTTTTACGAAAGCGAAAGCACCAGCAGTATTTCACTAATCAAGAGTGCCTAAATTATAATTTCTAAACGTTGGTTTGATTACAACATTTTGATTAGTTTCATTTTATCATCTCGGTAGCATAAATGGAGAAAATCAAACGAAATCATTAACTTTTTTTCAAGTCACAGGAATATTTGTAGACCTTAGTAGGTACCTACTCCTTATTTCGAGTAAAATGAACGCTGATTTTATGCAACTTTGTAGATTTTGAATTATATTTCACGTAAATTATCAGGATTTTTTTGGCACACTGTGAACTTGATGACTTGAGACTCCCCCTCCCGACAAGAAAAATTAAAAAATTAGTAAAAAAAAACTACTTTTTCAAAAAATGAAATTAAATCGACGTTATAATTCAACGAATAAAAAGAGAATTCGCGTAAAAACTATGAATTTTTTATTTATTCAAGTATGATCATATAACGCTATATCCAACGTAAGTTAGAAAATATAACAAATAACAGGCGAAAAAATGTACATACAAAAAAATTAAATACTTTATGAACAGGTACGTATTGATTTATAAATATTGCACTATCGATAACAATGTAAAAAAAATTTCCAAGATGACAATGCAAACCGTTTTCTCATCTGAGTTGATAAATTTGTTCGGCTTTATGTACACAAATGATGATACGATACGACTAGTTTTAAAATAACGTACATTTAACAACTAATTTACGAAGTAACTTGAGCAATTTTATCACTGAATGGTTTGAATAAAACCGGCTTGTAAGTTTTATTACGATTGTACGGCTGAGGCGTAATTTTCTTATGCACCGATTCCTTATTCGAAGAATTCTTTAACGACTCTTCTCTCTGGTTAAAAACAATACAGCTCGTGTTCAACGTTCGAATAGTCGATTAAACAATAAATCTGTTCAAACTTACGGTTAAGGTGCCGTCGAGGAAGATTTCATTGGTAAGAATTTCACGGTTTTCGGATTCGTTTGCTTCGTCATCGAGTTCTGGACTTTGGGACCTGGACAAAAAATATTTCTTAAAGAAAGTCTAACTTGAATGTCCTAGCCCTTGAAAGATCACCTCGATTAATAAGATTATTTCAACGAAACCAAAAACCAAACATACACACCTTTCGTACTTATTATTGTTGCTGTGTGACTAGATAAGTTAAAACATCGCTTCATCTCTAAAACCTGCAGTTAGAGAGCAAAATCATTGCAAACCAGTTAGTAATTATGTTATCATGCTTTTCTTTAAAAAAAAAAAAAGAAAACTGTTCCAGTTAATTGTTATGATTTGTTTGTTGATCGAGTAAGTAAGTTAAGTACCTAGTATTTAGAGAGTTACGTTTCTATTAGTTTATACGAACGATAAGTTAATAGTTATTATATGTACAGTATTGAAATAGATTGATAGGTTATAACGAGAAAATGTCTCGTAATCGTAAATAAGTGATCCAAAATCACGATTAGATATGTTGTTAGGTATGTTGGTAAAAATTCCTCGATCATTTATATCGATGGTGGGTTTAGAATTGATATTATTATGTTTAATTAGTACGTTATTTTGGCTCGATTAGGTACAGGTCGTATGAATTTATTAAAGTCGTCAATTCGTCATACCTGCTTCTCTGCTTTGTTCTTGAGGTAGGCCTGGTGTTTGGCTGCGATAGTTCGGAATCTGAGCTAGCTACCGAACGTGGTAAGGCACCTTGAGCAAAATCTTTCCTATAATTATCTGACGACAATGATTTAGGAGAGTCGACCCGCGAATGATAACTACCATTAGCTGCGAACAAATTACCAAAGTTAAAAACCACCATAATAATCGCCCAATTCGTAAAAGATTATAAATTTTACAAATACCAGAACTAGAATGATGCGGCGTTACGTAAACTTGAGCGTTTTTAGGCATTTTATAAACAACTTCTGGATGAACGGTTTCTTTTTTAATTCCAGGATCTGAATGCGATATCGAATCCAAATCCGATCTAAAAAAAAATTCGCAATATTCGATCGATAAAATGATACACGATCCATTCGTTGATGACGAATACCTACCTCATAGGTGTATAATCCCTATAATCCCTTCTAGGTTGCCTATACTCGGATAAAACCTGAGTACTGGGAGGTGATGGAGGGATTACAGCGCCGTCAGGTTGTTCTCTGCCTCCTTCGGTTAAATTATATAAACGTAATTGATGCCTAATGTCAGCCTTTTCTCGTTCCCTTTTACGTTGGAATTCTTCTTCGACTTTTTTCATCGCTTCTAATTCGTGCAGTCTTCTTCGTTCTGCCAAAAAATAAAAGTCGATTAAAATCTGAATCTTATAACGTTGTTTTCGTGAGTACCGATGTTATTAACCTTTTTCCTCGGCTTCTTTCGATAATTTTTCCGCTATCCTTTTCCTTTCGATTTGCCTAATTGTACTTTGGAAGGTGAATTTACGACTCGACTTCGTTCTGTTGCTGTTACTACTATTGCTAGGGTTTGTACTCGAGGACATATTACTCCTGTGATTGGATTTTTCAACTTGATGCCTCGTCAAGTCTTCGCAGGATTTTGACATTTGCGTTAAATTTGGAACTTTTCGTTCTCTGCGAGGAAAAGTGATTTTTTTAATGCGAGTTTATCGAATTCGACTTCATTTGGTTTAGTTATTTACCTTTGCTGTTTGGTATTTTTGTACTCTGGTAAATACATAATATGGCCGCCATTAGCTAAATACGAAAATGAAGGGGGTTTCCCAACCGAACAAGCTGGATCGTCGTCCTTGAAGATGGAAAGAATATTACAATTTGAGGTTTTTTTTTGGTTGGTGGCTAATGGCGAAAATTATCGATTCCTACCTGGTCCCCTGATGATGGACTTGTATCGCTCCAACGATTAGCGTAAGAATTATGAAATAAGTTTGGCACACTTCTGCTCAGAAGCCAATTTTCATCCAGCGATGAAACAGCGGGTATTTCCTTATTTTTTCCGAGGGCACCGCTTACTGATCGTTTGAGTTTCTTTAAATTTTGAAAACTCGACGATGGGAATATTTCTGAAGGCATCTGGAATAAAAATTTCATTTAAAAATTGGTCATTTGTCAGTTGATAAAAATAAGAAACATTTTTTACAAAATAATCTGAAAAAATTAAATATTTTATGTGATTGGAAAAACAAATATAAAGATCAATTTTTAATTTAAAAAAACATGAAATTTAATTTCTTCTAAAAAAAGTTGAAAAATATAAAAATTGAATATTTAAAAAAAAAATCAATTTTAAAAAGTTAAACAAAAAAAAATAATTTTTTTAAATAAAAAAAAATAAAAGTGACAAAATAAAAATTTTTTAAATAAAAATAAAAAATTCTAATGAAAAAAAATATTTGAAATTCAACTTCATCAAAAAAATTGAAAAAAGTGATTTAAAAAAATAGATTTTTCTTGCATTGTTGAGTTACGACTGTCTAATCGATTAAAATAATCGAAAATAGGCATAAATACCTTATCAGAATAAGGATACGGCGGCACTCTTTCGTCTCTGGGCAACGATAAGGAAAACCTCGGTGAAAATTTGGCGGTACCGATGCTTTCCGGAGAAACGGGCGCCGACTCGAGCCCTCCGTCGGAACTGGTTTCCTCCAAATCTTGCTGAGGAGTCCATGCAACCTGTTCCATTAAACGTAATAGCTCGTTTAATTCGTATAATTAATAAATTTATTCATAAGTTATGTATTTAGCCCAATTTCGGAACGAGACTCGGCTACGAAGCGACGTACACACAGCGCAGCGAGCTCACCGCCGCGCCGCGCCGGTGCATATATAATTTCCAATCGACGTCACCTCGTTTTCGAAGCGAAGCTGCGCGCGCGCGACCGTCTAATTAAAATAAATCCTCGCCGAAGAGCAGAATTTGGAGCGACGTTTTAAAAAAATAAATCAAATTAAACGCCGCTTTGATACACCGTAAAGAAACCAGTTACGTTATAAATTAAATTACGCAATTTCTTAACGTTTATTTCCGCGTTAACACGTACCTGCGAGTTATGAGTCGAGTCCTGATGCTGCGGACTCGCGTCGCCCGAAATACCGCTATCGCCCGATTTATCGGTTAATTGATGGTGGCCGGCGTGAGGATGCGGTATTTGCTCTTCGATCAGCATTAAATCATCTTCTTCGCTGTGTACCGGACTTTCCAACGCGGATAGCAATCGCCACGCTGCGGTCGGACTGAACCTCGGGATGTCCAGTTGCTTGCGAGGAAGCGTCGGTCGTAGCTTCAACGAGATTCCGGCCGAACTCTGCAAAGCACGTGGACCATATTGTAATTAAAAATTCGATCAAAGGTTACGAGCTAACATGCGCTAAACATTATCTACATCGTCGTTGGTGGGTTCGCTCGAAAAACTCTCCGAAGGCGAGGTGTTGCTCACTACTGCCGGCGATTTTTTCAACGTTTCTGCAAACTTATCGACGATTTCGTTCGTATCTCCGTTTACCGCAGGCGTCGCTTGTGTGTCCGCTTCCATACCGAAGTAGAATTTTTTCACCGGAGTGCTGGCTGGTTTTTCTTGTTTCCTACGGATAAAAAATAAACGATGGTATGTTTCGTTGGTGCTAACAAGGACTGCGGTCATACGACGACAAAAGATACGTACTTCTCCGGCTCTTTTTTCTCGGCCACTTTTCGATGAGCGAATTTTTCAGACGAAATTCCATTTTGCAACGGAGCTTTCGAATGGTTTCGTTGATCGATTTCGTTCTTTTTCGGCGCTTCTTTGGGCGGTCGACTTCGATAGGCGTTCGCCGAATTATTAACGTTATTGGTATTGGGTTTAATACCATTTTTTAGAGGTAACTTTTCCGGCACATTGTGGGCCTTCCCATTTGGCTTCTTTGAATCGGAAGCGTGCGATTTAGAAATTGGTTTTTTGTGATGAGAAATATTCTCCTTGGAGCGCAAAACCGGCGAATTGTGAGGACTGTCGGCAGCCTTGCCTACAGGAGGTTCTCGTATCGCTCGCTCTCGCAGTTTCGCCGTCAGCTCGTCCTGAAGTGAACAGATGAAGGTAAAATTGAAAAATTAGTCATTTCGAAATTCATCTCTCCAATTATTAAAAAAAAAAAATTTAAACCACATTTTTTCAATTTTTTCTTTTTTAATTTAAAAAATTTTACAAAATTGAATTTTTCTTTTAATTTTTGAAATTTTTCAAACTGAAAAAATTGTCTAAAAATTTTTTTACCATCAAAAACGTCGTCACAAAAAGCAAAATGATTATTTTTTTCTATTTTTTTTCGACTTTTGAAATTTTTTCAAATAAGTAAAAAAATTTTTAAAAAATTTTAAAAAATTTTTTTCATAATTTTTCTGGGGGAAATTATTTACTCTTTAAATTATTTTAAAAAGTGAAGTATAAAAAATGATTATTTTTGGATTTTTTAAAAAAAAATTTGAACTTTTTTTTTACTGGAAAAAAATATTGTCACAGTGGCAAACGATTTTTTTGCAATATTCTCTTTCCTTTGAATTTTGAGATTTTTTGAAATGAAAAAATGCAAAAAATTCGAAATTTTTGAAAAAAATTTTCGATGGAAAAGTTTTTTCTCTTCGAATATTTTTCGAACAGAATTTTCAAAAACCTTTTCTCGACGGAAAATAAAAAAATTCAAGAACATACTTGGAACTGAGGCGACGACAAACTCCTTTGTAACTGGCCGGGTACTTGACCTTTGTACATTTGCGAGTACGAATTTGGCGCGTATTTATTGGGCGCGCCATGATCAAAGGACGGACGTTTGGTTTCGGCCCTGGTTTTGAATAATCGAGACCTTCTGGACGGCGTAGTAACGTCCGAGCTATCGGCCGACGTTTCCCACCGATGATACGAATCTGGAGATGAACTATCAGCCTGTGGATACGAATGACTTATCAAAGACCGAGCTCGGTACGATGAGAGATGCGCGAAAATGTAGGAAGAGCACTTACGCTATTATTATGCGGCGCCGGAGGGGCTTTATATTTCTTTCTGGACCGTCCGATGCGAGCTTTTACGGAATTATCGTTATTATTGTTATAATAAGTTTGATTGGTTTGAGGCATGTAATTGCGTTTCGCATCCCTCGTAGCATAGCGTAGATCGGGCTCGCTACCGTATAACGTCCTACGATAATCTTGTCCATTTTGGAAGCCGCTGTTACGAAATCCCTACGAAAGAAAAACGATCTGGTTAGCGGAGGCGCAGGATGGTCGGATGGAAAACACGTCTACGCGTATGCGTATTAATTATAATACGTACTTGTACCGGAGGCTCAAACGCGTACGGTTTACGACCGCTTATGGTACCGCCGTTGTTTAAGATAGCCCCGTTATCAGTAAGGCGAAGTTTCTGACCGGGTATTCGGTCGGGTAATACCTTGAAAGACGTAGTTCGTGGGAAGGAATGAGCCCACGAATGAGGAGGCCCTTCGACCAGAGTAGCTTGTTGCTGATGGCCACTCCCTGAGTTGCCCATGCTCCGGTATCACCAGAGATTTGGCATTACATGACTACAGCGCCTCTCTTTTTTACTTTTCTTCATTTACATCTTGTTTCGGCGAATTTGCTTCGAATAGGTACTCTGCAACAGAAAGAAAACCTTCATTGCTTATGAGGCCGTTCGATGTAACCGGTACGTCGCGTCGTGCCGGCGATCGCTCGCTTTCGCGCACGATTCCGTTTACCAATAAAAATAAAAAATAAAGACCCCCGAGAGTATATACGTAGATATGGCGAGCGAGGCGCTAAAGAGAAACCTATAAGTGTTCTCAACTTGGCCGATATATTCTCAAGTAAACGTTTCGTATAGTACGCCAGTTACATACAAGATATACCTCACACACTTGGTCTATTCGTAAACCAGATGCGATGGTTAATTACGGAATTTCAAATCCTTCGCACCAACAGGCTTCCACAGCTAAACACAATTACCGACCGGTACGTTTTCATACCATCGAGTGTAACAAATTAGCAAAACGTTTTTTACGCTAGTCAAGTTCAACGCCGCCGCGTCGACGTTCAGGCCGCGTGTCGTGCGTAATATTCCGAATGAAAAAAAAAACTGTTATTTGATCTGATATTTTGACGGATTCGCATTCGCGTCGTATGCATATATGATACGACGACGACGTGACAACCAGGTCGTCGCAAGATTCTTCAGAATGTACTACGTTAGCGTCTCAGAGCACCGATGAAGAAATTCCAACGTACCTATTGGGAAGATGCGCTAAATCGATGGGTCAACTATAGAATAAATTCATGTTTCGGTTTCGTTTAAGCTATGGAGTCAATTATCTACGTCCTCATACTACAATGGAAATTATAAAATAACTTTTCAGTTTACAGGTCGTTTCCGTATTCGAGCGTGATGTAAACAGCCTTCTGATAACGTCGCTCGTCGCCCAACGAGATACTCGTAACTATCTGGCTTATTTTACTAATTAGGCGTACGTTACGTACGTAAGCGTACGTTACTCCTACAAGGATACCGTTAGGCAAATTTAATAACATATTTGAAACTATTTAGATACACCACGCAAGTCCAGGAGGGGTGATTCATTTTTGGCATTTCGTTTCAATTTTCCCGTTACGTTTCTCGAATTTATGAATATGAATTGAATATTTTTTTCGTTGAATTGAATTTCAACTTCGATAAATACCGAGGTGAAATGCAAATAACAATAGGTTAGATCAGTGCCAAATTATTTCGTGGGATTTTAGCAACGTCAATCGAGTACATTTTTTTCAACTTAGGTACCTACCCAAAATGGTATGACTTGAAAAAAAAAGACATAAAGTGGGTAGGTACATTTTAATGTGATCACAAGTTCATCATGACGCACATTATAGTTTTATACATCTAAATCATGTATTAATAATTGTAAAAAAAATTCAAATTTAAAAAAAAATAGAAAAACAAAATATTCAGTTTATTTTAAATCTTAGTGAAAAGCCAAAAAAAATTTAAAAAATTACTAAAACAGCAAAACATAAAAAATAAATACCATAAAAAATAGAAAACTGAAAAAAATTGAAATTTTTCCAAAAAGTTATAAGAAACCCAGTACTTAATTGAGAAAATTTTTTAAAAATTTAAAAAAATGAAAATTTTGAAAAAATGGATTTGAAAAATTATATTTTTTGAGAACCCCTGAAAGGTAGGTGTGTACTGGATAATGAAAGAAAATTTCCAAAAATGGTCAAGTCGGATTAACAATATACTTCGCTGACAAGGGAAGCACCCGAACCGACAGATCGATTTTGAGTCGAAACCAAGGCAGATCGATAGAGCATGTAAAAGTATCCCCAGAACCAAAATTTCGAGTGCTGAAGTTT
>FIZT01002841.1:0-15592 GCA_900065295.1 Paracoccus marginatus
GTGGGAACGCCAACGCATTACGAAAGTAGTAGTTTGCTACTCTTTGGTAAAGTGTCGCGAGAAATACTACATAACCCTAGCCTAGAACCTTATGTAATCGAAGCCTAGTAAATAAACGAACTCGTACGTATAATCGAAACGTGTTTTTTTTGGCTACAGTCTTCCCCGGTTGATGCGCAGAGGAGTCTCCGCAGCTCACTGGTGGTTCAGGTAGGACACGTCTACCCCTGACGTCTCTCTCTCTGTTAGGATAGACCCTTTCAGTCTACAATATTTTTCATTTCATTGAGAAAATCAAAAAAAGGGCTCTGTAGCGGCCTCCAGTATCTTATTCTCTACCACATATCCAAAATTCGTCGAATTCTGTTCAGCCGTTATCGAATAATCCTTCGCAGACTGAAGTCATAATTGACATGGTGATAATTTCGATAATTGATAAAAACTCCGAATATATGGCGTTGTAAAGATATCTAACTATTTTGTTCATTAAATTGAATGTAATCCTAAACGTAAAGCTTAGTTTTTATACTCTAATTACTTTAAATTGTGAAAAAATGCTAAATTAAATTTTGCCCCTGCGTTTCCGCAAATACTATTTTTGCAACGCGAAGAACCGTCTTCATAATAGCAAAAGGAGGTACTAGTCTATCTCCAGGTTCATAAACTTGATAACGTATACGAAAATATCTTCTCTCATTAATACGTATAAACAAATTAATACAAAATCTATAGCTATTTAAGAGCTTTAAGAAACTGACTAGAAGCAGAACTGAATTATCTCATTCTAAAAGCTTTGCTCTGTGTAATAATCTTTGCAACTCAAATAATCCAGCAAAGGCTTAGGCAGCGGCAGTGACGGAATTAAATCTCGACGAACAGACTTCAGAATGACGAATCTGTAAACGTTAACAGTATAAAAATTAATTAGACGTGCTGAAAAATTTCTCATTAAATCGTAAGTCAGCGTAATTGTTTTGGGTATAGATTTTGTGGGAGTATCGTATTACCTGCACATGTGCTGTAGACTAGGCATATGTCCCTTGAATCTTGAAACTGGATACAGAAGTAGAACCCTCATAGGACCCAAACCTGGACGACGGTGAATGAAGAATAAATATCGACCACTTCGAGAATGTTGGATTGCATTTTCAATAAAATCAACGATGGTATCGCTTTTAAAATTCGTATCACTTCCGAAACTAAAATTTCCTGAACAAGACGAGAGCAACAGTTTCAGTATAGACGGTAAAATGAATAAAAATATAATCTCTACTAAACTAACTCTACCTTGTCCATGCTCGATTCGTACATGCCTAATGCAGGCATTCAACTTGAAAGTAAGAGAAAATATGTATCTATCGTCGCTACTATCTCGAACTATGAAAGAACCATCGGGTTCATTGAGTAGTAGTTTTTCCGCAGCGTCGCTCGACATAGGTCCCCAATACCATCCGTACTACAAAAGAAAAAAAAAACAAATGAACCATTATTAGCATTTGAAAACTGAACAGCGAATTGCAAACACTCACATCTTTAACTTTCTCAATATTCGACGCAAAATCCACCAATTTCTTGCTATCAATTGCGCAGTCATCTACATCGTCGTTTCGATCGGTCTGATCAACATGTGGAAAGTTATCTTGGTCTTTCTTTTTTTCGGAATCTTGGCGTAAGCGAGCATTTTGACTTTTAGAACTTTTTTTATTGCATGGAAAAGCAGCGTAGACAGTTTGGCAAGTCGGTACAGGAGGTAAACTTCTATCTTTGAACGAATTGGCCACGTAATCTCCACCAGTCGAATTGCCCGCTCTGTTTTCCGATTTATGCGACTTGAAAACGCTACAAATCGAATGCCTAAGGCTGAAGAAATTTCGTCTCTTGAGTCGATTACATTTACGAATTGGTTTGATCAAGTCTTTCTCGTTTTTTATCCGAACCAGTTTGAGATTTTCTTCTTTTTTACGAAACCGTAATGTCTTTTCAAAACATTCATAATCGTTCGTTTCGTCAAGATTGGCTGAAGCTTCTATTTCGTCACTATTCTCAATGGAGAAGTTATTGCTACGTCGAGAATACGTTGTAAAGGCCGAATGTTCCGAACCGATCTTCTTGACTGATACGTCGCTAGATGAATACAAATTCAATAAGAATAATTTGAAATCGCTGAATGTTTTTTGGTGTGTTGACTTGAACAAATTTAAAGCGTGGATTGCTTTTGGTTTCAAACACTTGCTGCAATTAGGTAACACTTTGTAGTACGTGGAACGATTTTCTGAATTAGTACTGCATGTTGCTTGAATTGTGTCTACGGGTAAGGAATAGATGTCCTGATGGAGTTCGTCGGGTTTACCATTTATTTCGATCGATTGGCACGATAACGCGAATTTCGGTGGTTCTTTTTTACGAGAAACGCAATCGCTGTTTTCATCAGACTGTTCGTTGATCTTGTTACATTCAGGTGTCCAATACAAGAATGCTTTCTGCTGTTTTTGTTGAACGTCGTTCAGTTTATGACAATTTTCCGAACAATGTATTAGCCAGGTTGTCTGAGAACTTTGTTTGATTGCTTCTTCTATTATTTCCTGCACAAATTGATGTACAAATTCTTTCACGATGGTTGCTCGTTCGAGAACGTCTGTTTCTGAACTTTTCGCCAACATTACATATAATTTCAATCTTGACGAATCCTGCGAGAGAAAGATGTTCATGTTGGTTAGTAAATAGTCCTTCGAAATGTTACTTCGATCGAGATCTTAGATCTGAGACCATAATAATCGAAGTATTAGCAATTAGCATTTCAATACAATTTAAGCGCCAATATTACGTTGTGTTTATAAATTCAATTTTGACATACATACATTTAAGATCCGATTGACATTCGCTTCTTAATAAACTGATTCCAAGAGATGATGCCGTCGGTTGAAGTTCGACAAAATGATGGGAATGTTCTTTTTTTAAATTTATACCACACATTAAGCAATGAAAAAGCTTATGTTAGTTTCGTAAACTGCAAACCGTCGAGAAATGTGAAGTGACGAAATACGGAGCAATTGTCAAATGTCAACTTCATGATTACAAGATTACATTAGAAAAGTAGAAAATTCGTAGCTCAATATAATGAAAACACTTTTGCTCTGTCACTTCAGAAACTTAAAATATAATATAAATAATTATGAATTATATAAGCGATAGGCGATAAATTAATGAAAAATTGAAAAATTATTCAGACGAGCTTTTATTTTTTTTATCGTGGAAAAAGTCAGTGTTACCATATGGTCAGCACATTCTAGAACACAGCCGACCATTTTTCTACACTGACGAAGTGACGATAATCTAAAATCTTGATGTTTTGATTTTAAAATTTAAATTTTTTGAGATAAAAAAATAAATAAAAGTGATTCACGAATAAGTTTGAGCTTGGGGTAATTAAAATCGTGCCTCGTGAATATTTGTGATTGGATAATGGTTGATGAGAAATGAAAGCCATTCCCAGTTTTGAACGGCCACGTATTATGGTCGAACCTATTATCAACGTGTTCAATTCCCAAAATTATTAAAGTCTGAATCGAATTTCGTTATCACTCTGCGGTTTTCATTTTAGCCATTTCGCGTGGAAAATCTTCACTTCGAATTAATGAGGTGGCCTTAGAATGGCTTCAGGAGATATGGATTCTAACTCTGTTTCCAGAAAAGTAGCTTTAATCACTGGAATCACCGGTCAAGTAAGTTATGCATAATTTACTTCATTTAAAGAACACGTATTTGGTAAATTTATTCACGCCATATTTCTCCTAGGACGGTTCCTACTTGGCGGAATTCCTGCTAGAAAAAGGATACTTCGTACACGGTATCATTCGCCGCTCGAGTACGTTCAATACAGGCAGAATCGAACATTTGTACTCTAATCGATATGCGCACAAAGGAGGGAAAATGAAGTTACATTATGGTGATATGACCGATAGCAGTAGCTTGGTTCGGATCATAAGCGAAGTACAGCCGACAGAAATATACAATTTGGCCGCACAAAGTCACGTCAAAGTAACAAAATCCACGTTAATATGCATCTCAATACATACTATATTTTGTTTAACATTTTTTTATGTATGATTTTGATAATTTCAAATTAAGGTATCTTTCGAGCTCAGCGAATACACTGCTGAAGTAGACGCTGTTGGTACGCTACGATTACTGGACGCTATTCGAACCAGTAAGCTGGCGTCTCAAACGAAATTTTACCAAGCTTCCACGTCAGAGTTGTATGGTAAAGTTCTGGAAACACCTCAAAAAGAAACTACACCGTTTTACCCCAGATCTCCTTACGGTAATTGGTGTTTTATTTGTGCATCTTTTCATTCCCTTTCTTCAGTATCGAATACTGACTTCGATCAAAAATGTTTTTTCAGCTGTGGCAAAACTTTATGGATATTGGGCAACGATCAATTATAGAGAGGCGTACAACATGTTCACATGTAATGGTATTTTATTCAATCACGAAAGCCCTAGAAGAGGAGAAAATTTTGTTACTAGAAAAATAACCAGATCGGTGGCAAAAATTACACTTGGAATAATTGAAGATTTCGAGTTGGGCAATTTGGATTCTAAGCGAGATTGGGGGCATGCTAAAGATTACGTTGAGGTATTTATAACCGTTTGCACCTTTATTACGCCTAGGCCTAGTCGTGTAGTTTTATTTGATCAATTTCATTCATAGGCAATGTGGTTAATGTTACAAGCAGAAGAACCAGGTGATTATGTGATTGCTACTGGTGAGACACATAGCGTCAGGGAATTCGTCGAAGCTACGTTCGATTATGTTAAAAGACCAATTATTTGGAAAGGCGCCGGAGTAGAGGAAGTAGGAATTGAAAAGGATACAGAAATCATCAGAGTACGCGTTAATCCGAAATTTTTCCGTCCTACCGAAGTGGTTCGTAAATTTTCCCGTTTAAATAACTTGTATAAAATACGAGTGGATACCTCCTTGTGACTTGTGAATAATCTCGACTTTCATTTGACGTTACTTCACAGGATCTCTTACTTGGCGATTCTACCAAAGCTAGGAATAAATTCGGATGGAAACCAAAAGTCAGCTTTTTGGTAAGTGTACGCTATTTTATGAACTTGTTTTCAATTGTGGCTTGCTATTTGTAATGATTGAAATTGTAGGATCTCGTCAAGGATATGATGGATGCAGATTTAGAATTGATGAAAAGAAACCCTGAAGCCTGAGCCGAAAAAATATATAGACTATAACGTATGCAGAGAAATATTACCGACTTGTTACTCACTTCATACGGGAAATGATGATTTCGTGAAATTCATTTTTTCAAAAATGGTACTCTTCGTGGATCTCGACTACATGTATTTATTACTTCTGAAGCGTCACGCATTTTATCACGAACAAAAAAGTTACCCATAAAACTGTATTTTTTTCGAATTCTTGAATTACTCATGTCCAGAGGTGACCAGAGTTCGTTCTAAAAATGACTCGTAGGTGCACTCGTAGACTTCTGAGTCCATTTTTCATGGATTTGTACGTGATGAACTCTAGAGTCCAATTTCAGTAATTTAGAAACGAGTTTAGAGTCCAAAATATTTTACAATTTTATAAGAGCTGCCACTATTCGAATGCCAAAAAATGAAATAGCGTTCTATCCGTGTAGTGCAACTTTTACCGACTTTTCCCAACGAAAAGTCAAATTTGAAGTTTGCGCTTGGCATGTTTATTAAAAAAGAAAGAAAAAAATGAAGGGTTTGTTGTGAAAAGGGCAGTAGTCACGTTTGGAAATTTTGACTTTGACACGTTATTACGAAATGAATCTAGCACTAAGAAACGTGGTAATTGTGGTCATAGAAAGTTCAAACATTTGAGAATAAATTACCAATGTTACAAATCTATCTTTTTGGTGCAAAATTTATTCCACAATAATTAGTTGAACAGCCAATTCCTAGAATGGACTACTGCCCTTTTCACAACGAACCTTTCAAATGGACTCGACGAGTCCGTTAATTTAGACTCTCAAAAGACTCTAGAGTCTATCAGTTATGAACTCGTAAAAGTGGTCTCGCGAGTCCAATTTGTCCGGACTCAGGTCTTGTATACTTACCTAAACTTATCGTATACCTATAAGAAACACTTTGGAGATATGAACCGCATTTAAATATGGTTTGATTAAGTATATTTCTAAGTATGTGTGTTGTAATTACAATTTCTACTTTATTTTATGTACCAAGGCGTTGTTAATTTAATCAGATACTCGTGTTTTGTACTATTGATACTCATTAAATTTTGCATTATGTTGTTTTGTACTTTATATGCGAGGAAAAAAATAAAATTTTCGTATTGTTTTTTCAAATTGAATTTTTTAAAAAAATTATCCGCAATACGAGCTGGTAGATTTTTTTCAATTCCACGATTTCAGTATCTAGTCCCGAAGCAATGGTATCAAACATTCGATTCATAATTTATCGATCATTTTAACCTAATTTTAGAAGCAACTGTTGACGGCAACAGTTTGCTATGCATTGACGCCATTTGCAAACCATTAAAAGTAAACTTGCACCGTAGGAAAGCAGAAATAGAACGTAGTGAAAAGTAAATTAATCGATTATTTATTTGTTTAAAATTTCAAACTGAGGTAAATACGCAATGAGCGCTTAGAAAAATGCATATTTTGTAACAATCAAGCTTTTTTCTGACGCAGTTGTGTAAATAACGTAACGTTCTTTTATTGTTTATCGATACTTCGATGATGATGGAACATGTGTACGTAGTTATTAAATAAACAATAGCACATTATTCAGACAATTTATTGATGTCATTTTTCTTTTTTATGCACAATGTATGTACGATGTGTGCGTACAGATTTGGTGTACATGCCTGCCTCGGCTCGGGCTCGTAATTCTGCGTAGGTAATCTACACATTTTTTTGAACCAAGTTCGAAAAAATCGATTGATGAACAAAATGATCGAGCCAATATTGGACTACATATACTTACTTGACCAATATTTTTTTGTTTAACAGAATGGGTATACCTACTACACCGTGGGTAATTTTCCACGAAGATTTTTCCTGTACCGATTTACCTATATACCATACCTAAAACATTCATTCGTTAATTTAAATTATTTTATAGCCTTAAGTATTAGGTAGGTATAACAAGCACCCAGCTAAATGAAGAAATTATGTCAATCAGTTGACGAGGTAGAGGTACCTACAAATATACGTTAGAGATTACATCGATAAAAACAAAACAAGTGAAAATTAAAATCGACAAATTACAGTTCATAAAAGCTGACAGAAGATACGCTCCGAAGCGGTTGCAAAACAAAAGAAAGGCGTGGTACGTCCCCAAATACTTTTCTATCAGGATGCAATTATTTGTCCCGAGAAAATAAATAAAAAATGTTTGTTTATAAAACAAATATTAAATAGTATGTAAACACGAGACGAGAACGAATTCGTGAAATAAAAAGATAAATAAACGAGGAATAACAGGACGAAGTAGAGTTTACAGTCAACGCAGCCATCACAGACCTAAATAAACATTTGACCCCGCGAACGTTTGTATGCCCCTTCATCCGCCATCGCCACATTTTTAGTCCGTTCTAATAACACTGTGCAGCTTTTTTTCACCCTTCTGCCGAGTCTTTGTTTAAAAAATATTCTAACATTCATATTGTACTCGTGTATTGCCGAATCGCCGAATTTATATGTTCTTGCACGTTTCATGATCTGATTTGTCTGATTCCGTTTTTCTCAAAATACAATACCATACATTGAACTTGCCATTTTATGCTTTAATACTTGCGATTATGATTTATGAATTCGCTCTGCGACTTTCTCGGGTACTATTTTTACTTTCATATAAGCAAAGTAAATTAATAACAACTTTGGCTATGGAATAAGGTGAAATGTTTCAGAATTAGAATTGTAAAATCGATGATTGATGGATGATGGTAGATATTGAAATTCGAATTCGATGAACCACAAAAAAAAGTAGCCCGTTATGTATTTTTCGATACTGAAATTTAAAAGGAGTAGCTCGTTAGTTCAGAAAACAATATAGAATAAATAGAACATCACCCTTGAAAAATACCCTCACTTTTTTAGTTTTCTACTTTCAATTTCCAATAATTTTTCATGCTTATTTATACTCATCAGATGACATACGGACACTCGACCCGATTCAATGAAAATTCAATAAAAAAGAAAAATCACAATTTTGAATAATTTTAAGTTCGTAAAAAATAAAAGTAAATTTTGATTTTGAACTTTGAAGTTGAATTACCGAACCTTTGAATTCTGAGTGAGCGATCAGCCAATAGGGGTATATTTAGATTGAACATCGAAAATGTCATTGGTCAGTTCAAGGTGATCTAAAATTTGGCAACATTACTTTGTTTCATCTTTCATCATTCAGTAATAATTCAGTATCTTACACCCTCAACTTCAAGCAACCTAACAAAATGGACTGAATTAATTATTATATTTTTAATTGTTATTAATTCACCGTTCGTGTAATGGCGAATTACTTGTGATCACTAATGTAAGTTGTAAATACACTATATCTACTTATTGAATACGTTTGTTCAAAGTTACGGAAATGTCAATATGTTACAACTTTTTAGATTCCACGAACCTGAAGTAATTAATGATCGTGGAATCAATACACTTAATGTACGTAATGAAGGATATGTTAATTCAACACTCAAGTCAATTGTACAAGAAGACCTAACATTTGATCAAGCAACTAACGGCGAGACAGAAAAGTAAAGTATCCGCTTTTAAAAAGGTTTTCATTATGAAATATAACATAGGCATTTCTTTCAAATTGTATGTTTGATGTACTGTTATTTTAGTATGGTAGGTCGTCGACAGTTCTTGAAATTAGGTACAAATCATATTCGAGTTTGAATGTGCACTCATAATCGGAATCAACAATTTCATGGGCTTTAAGATCAACAGTGAACACCAGTGAATCGATTACTGTCTGTGACAGATGTCTCGCAGATAGCTTTTGTTTCTACTTATTATCAGAATGTATCCCACACCTAAGCTACGTAAGTGTTTTACTGTCTTTCTCAGCTTTTGAACTTATCTTACAAGGAATTTACTTGAGTTTATTTTGTGATTTTGATTCATCAATCAATTGTAATAAGGGCAGGAACTGCATTGACGTTGTTTTGTAATTTAGCGTTTGCAAGTGGATTTGTATTATGTGAATATCTATAGCATTGCCTATATTTTAACACGTGTAGGTATATTATGTATGTAGGATAGTATTAGCAGATCTGTGAGGTTTACGCGTTCAGTACTCGACACTCGTGCAAGAAGAATTGAAATAGATGCATCGCACGACTGACGACGAAGGGAATGGAACGGAGTGAAAAGAAAAATGACTAGAAGGCTTGGTGTAGTAAGTATAATATGTAATTGTATGTATGTATAGTAGGTATGTGCAAACGACGTCGCAGGGTTGTAATAAACCATTAACAAACAATAAACGCTGGACGACATTGTTTGTACAGTATGGAGCAACGGATCGAGAGCCTCGTACCTCGCTTTTCCTTTTTCAGATCTTTGTGTACACCGCAAGAATTAGGAAACGTTCCCTATTAATGCGTAATATTCTAAAATAAACATTCGTCGAACGGAAAAACAATATGGCGGACAGGTCGCATCGTACACAAACGTACATCTACGAACTCACACAAAGGTAAAAGCGAACGCTTAATACACTGTATATATTGTTATCAGGCACGCCACGTCATTTGTAAAGAAACAAACAAAACATAAAGCAATCAAAACATGTGTTCCTATTCTGTGATCGAAAACTATGGTTATATTTGTTTGTTTTTATAGCGTACAGCTTTGCGGCGTGGCGTGTACGTGTATACACGTAGGCACATCGTACGTATGTACTTACACTTACGTATGTAGTATGTGTGCGTGGTTGTTTAGTTTTTATTCTAGGCTAATGCGGTCTCTTTCTTACGGCCGCGCCTCGGCACCAGCTATTCGCAATGCTTCCTTCTCGCTCTCGCTTTTCACTCGGCCGCTCGTACGCGACGCGACGCGACACACCGCCGTACGCCGTCGTACGTACTAAACAACTCGTATTTAAATAAATAAACTACCTTCCCTTCGAACGTCGCCTCCCTTCTATGGGGTTTCAATTCCATTTCGAAAATGTTTACTTTTGACTAATGCTTGTTCCTTCTGCACCTCTTAGCCTCTCCCGTCTAATCACCGGAATTTTCCCTCCTCGTATCCGCTCTAGCTCCTTCTCTTCAACCTTATTCCCTTCGCGCCGCTGATAAATCACCATCGTCGCTCGCCGTCCTCGTCATCATCGTAGCGTTCTTCTTTTCTCGAAGCTCGCTTTTCTATAGACTGTTACATCGTTGGCGTGTACTCATTTTCCCGCCACTATTATCGCCGACAACACGAAGCAATAAGTTTTTCTCAGACGTTTTCTTTTTTATTTTTATTCTTTTTTACTTTTTTTTTCCGGCTGCGCGTCCTTCGCGACTTGATTTGTTTTTCATGATTTAGGATACGATACGATAGGTTACTCTAAATAATTTCGCGATTGTGTTATATTTTTCAGCGTATCAATCACGTCGTCGGTCGCCGCGCCGGTCTTGTCCGTTTGCGCAAGTGCTTTTCCCGCCACGACTGGTCTCCTCGACGGTTTTAATTAACGTAAATTTACGTTGGCGCGAGCTGAAGTCGTGTATGTCCATCGTTACGCGAACGTTGCATTTTTTACGCCGCGCTTTCGTCGACATTTTTCGCCATTCGGGTGTTCGTTTTGCGGTTGTGATGTGGATGATGGTTTCGTTAGCATCGTTCGACGACCAATTTTCCCTCTGACGCGCCAGCCTCTACCTACCGTTACCGGCTCGAGTGTATTGCGAAAATTGCGACAGGATTTCGCCAATTTATATGGTTAATTCGAGTTGGTACGTTATTCATTACGCGTTCAATTTCTACTATTCGCTATTATGCTTACCTACCTTTATGTAGTATGTATCTATGTACTGAGAGATGATTTCAATTTAAATTCTAAAAAGTACCGGTTCACGTTTCGTAATACGTGTACCGAGTAAAGTCGAAGGGACAGATTAGGAAGCTCGTTATTTATTCATTTTTTGGGCTCTGAGAAGTCCTATAGTAATGGTAGTTTTTGCGAAATTTCGTTTTTGAAATTTTTGGCGAAAAATAAGCGGTCTATTCCGCGTTGAAAATTTGAATTTTACTAGACCACCTGTTCAAACGTCGACTGTGGTGCTAAATCATTGATAAGTATATTTTTTTTCGACTTTGTCGCGCGTTCGTATTGAAATCCACCTCAAAATTACGATAAAAATGTGACATTGTAACGTTTTTTAGTACCTATCTATGTTTTCCTCGTAACATATTTTTATTTCGTATTACGACGTAAGATAGGTAGTTAGGTACACAAACGAGATAATTAATAAAAAAAACGTAGCCAAGTTAAATAATTATCGTGTTACGTTGAGAAGTCGTGAAATTTTTTTATTTCTTTCGTAATGTGTATTTAAATTAACAAAAATTTTGCTAGATACGAGTTCAATTTTCCTAGAATTGAACACTTTTCAGACGATTGGTGCATTCTGAATCAGGTCACCTTTCCTCATCAGCCGGGTGAATGTGGAAAAGAGTCATATTTGTTGGTCGAATTGGTCGAGAAGAAAAGACCAGAGTGAGAAGCAGAGCAGATGGGTGGTTGTCCTTCGATTAGAAAATTTTAATTCTAAGTATCTTTTTGGAGTGGTTTTTCAGTCGAGAATTCGAAGAGGTGATTCTGAGGCGAGAAATTTTTTCAAAAATTGACAAACGAGATTTAGACCGATGATCGTCGAAAAAGTTTCCTCTAAATTACGAAAAATATCTAAAATTGTTACAAAGATCGAGGTACCTATGCCTGTAGCGAAATGGTCAATTTTGGTAACTTACACGTGTCTTGAAAATTTTTTTCGCGAATTCGAATGCACATTTTGAATATTTGCGAACGTTTACGTAGGTATACCTACGTCTACACGTATTTTTTGCTTATACGATTAGCTATGAAAATTTGTCGGAATATTCCCAAGCAGAGTTTTTCTTTAAAAAATTTATACTTCACGAAACGCTCCGACACTATGGCGAACAGCCGTTTTTGTTTACTTTTCAAGTTAGAGGAAAAAACTTGTTTGTTTTAAACATTCACCAATAAAAAGAGTTACGATAGGATACATAAAAAACAGCGTGTTTACAGAAGGCAAACGGTTGATGTAATTTATTTGTTTTTTTTTGTGTGTACTCGTACGTAGATGTGTGTGTGTTTTTTTTCTTCTTTTCATTTCTTTCTATAGTATATAATTGCATTATCTTATGAATCATTTATAAGCAAACAATGAATATCGCAGAGACAAGTGACGGGGAAGGAGACACTTTGGTGTATGTATGTTTTAATGTTGTAATCGGGTCACGCTGAGCATTTTTTTTTTTTTTTTACGACAGCTGCTATATACGTTTTAAAACGATAATAATAATGAATAAAATAATATTATGTAAAATGCATACTCATATACGTACATATTACAACAATGTACGTACGAGTCTTGTTTACTCGACGGTGTATGTAGGTAATTTGGATATTTAATAATTATTATTTTTGTTAAAACTATAGCGTCTATGTCTACGACGCTGCCGATGCGACCGTCGCGTCGTCGTCACCGCCACCCGTCTCGTCCAATTCTCGTCAATGTATGCGAGAGTCTACTTCGCGCTGTGTAGTCTAGTCTGTAGTATAGTGCGTGTGTGTGTGTGTTTTTTTCGCAAATAATTAAAATCGAAAAACAAACGCGAATGCTTTGTGCGTTGGCAACCGTATAACCATAATAGTAACAAGTGTAATTATGTCAAAAATAATTCCAACTCATTATCGTATCAATGTGCCTGTAATGTATGCCTATATGTACCTATTGCGATTGATGTGCGAGCGCAGTTTACCTACGTCAAACATCCTACTAGCAATAACTCACATAATAATTCATCACACGCCATAATTTTTTTATCTATCACTTTGTGCGTAAAAATAACAATATTACCTATATATATTTTTTTATAGAGCCTAATGCGATTATATTCGGGGTTATGGTGCGGCTTCTCCATTCCGTCGACGATTTATTTGAATTATCTATAGCAGTTTCGCAGTTTTCGGTGAACTAAAAAAAGAAAAAAAAAGATGATTCGTTGACATGTACGATCGCGGCTATTCGTCGAGTTGAATTGCGGAAAATTTTCAATGAAAGTTTTCGACACGTTTTATTCGTTCATTCAAACGTTTGTACCTTTTTGAACTGATGAAGGTGTAGGAGAAATACGAGCACGGCACGATGATGTGTGCGATTTTCAAGGGTTCGCAAATTTGATTTAAAAATTTTCGAACAATTTCTAAAAATTTGTGTTTGCATGTTTGATCAATTGATCTTGAAAACAAAACACGTTTTCGACAGCTTTTTTTCAAAACACGAATTTAAAATGAATTTACAAAATTTTTGTTTTCAGTTATTATTTTTTAAAAATTAATTTATTTAACGTACCATTACAGGTGCTAATATTTTTAAAAATTGAAAAACTGAAATATGTAATTATTTTCATTTTACAGAACTTGTTTTTTGAAGAATTGAAATTGAAATTCGAATTCAAAAAATGAAATAAAAAGTGTCCAAAAATTCATCTTGCAAAATGAAAAGAAAAAAAAAATTGAAAAAATTTTGAGTTAAAAATATTGATTACTTATTGGTTCACAAATTTTTATTTTTTTATATGGAAAAGACTGGGAAAAATTTTCAGTAATGAAATCCAAAATTTTTTTTTTTTTTTTAAATTCCAGAAATTAATTCATTTGTAAAATTGAAAAAAAAACTTTAGAAAATTAATTTTCTTTCCCCTAAAAACCTAAAACAATTTTTTTCAAGAAATTCAGAAGAAATTGTGGTCGAAAAATTGGTTAGAAATTGAAATTTTATCATGTAAAAAAACTTCAAAATATATTTTTTTTAAATGGGAGGAGGGTGTTATCGATGATGAAAAATCCATTTTTCAAAAAATGCATACAGCACCTCACCTCTCCATAATATAACTAATGACGGGACTAATGATCAAACTCAATTCGGTCACCTGATCATGAAAAAATAGGAAATTCGAGAAGCAGCTTATCAAAGTTGAATCCAAGTTTTTACTTTCAACACTCTTTTCTCGAAAGTTTGTTTTGTCATGTTTTTGCTCCGTTTTCTCCAGAACCACTAAGCCGATTTTCTTTTTCTTTTTTTGTTACATTTTGGAATGATTTCTTGATTATTTTGATGAGAGGATTTTTGTAGATGTCAATTTTTCTCAGTTTAGCTTTCAGTCAACTTCCACGATAAGGTACTAATTTCGAATAAATTGATAGAATTCTTGGGATGAAGTTGGAATTTTCCCAAACCCTCCCTTTATAAAATTGCTGGGAGGCTCTCGAGTAAGTAGAGCTTAAAAAAAAATGTACTTTGTGGATCATTTTATTACTGTGAAAATGGGTCATATCATAAAGCAAAAGCTTTGTTTTTCTATGTATACAATTGTTGACCTTTTGCTCAATTTCCAAAAACATCTTTTCAATTTTTTTAAACATTGGTGCAAAATTTGCGCATTTTTTTACGTATCTTGTTATGTTTCATCAACTGTGTGCATTTTTTATAGAAAAATATCAAATTGCCCACTTTTGTCAAATAGGAGTGAATTCGATCCGATTCCCCAATTTTTTTGAATTTTTATTAGAACCAATTTTTTTTTTAAAAAGACTTATTTCCATCATTTGGAAATGATGTTTTTTGTACTATGTATGCATTCAACTAAAAAATTTCATAACCTCCCCCCTTCCTCTTAATGAAGCTCTCCGACTATTTTTTTTTAGAAAAAAAATTGAATTTGTCATTCGAAAACTTTTCAAAATTTGTTTTTGGAATAATGCTTCGAACCAGTTGAAACTGGCTGCTTTAAAAAATTATCGATTTTTTTTCAATGTTTCATAACTTTTCGAAGCTTCATGTTCTAATTGATTTTCGAAAATTTTTCAATAAAGAAATCCAAGAATTTGTTTTGAATGTTGATTTTATTTTTTTTTTTAAATGAGTACGGATTTTGAAATTTTCATTTTTCGTAGTTTTCAATCGAATTTTATCAAACATGCAGGGATATTGGACACCATCAAGGGCTATACTTATGCAATTTTTTGAAAAAATTTTCGAGCATTTTTTCTTGGTCAAATGAGCATTTCTAGATTCTTAACAGCTGTTTTGGTAACCCCTTTCAGAGGGACAATTTTGAAAACATTATATAATGTATACCTAAGTCTAGATGTAGGTACATTGTACAACATATATTTTTTCAGAGTTTTAAATGTGGGTGGAAGGCCTCCAAAAATGCAAAAAACTGATATTTGCGCCATTTTTCATCCCTAAGTAGGCCAATTTTGGTTAAATGAAAATTTCAATGCCAAATTCAGATTTTGCAGGTCAAATTACCCCCATCTC
>FIZT01002844.1:0-10089 GCA_900065295.1 Paracoccus marginatus
GGAGGGGGAAAGCAAAAGCAAAACGAATTTTGATTTGCTTTTGCTATTGCTGTTGCTTTTAGTTTTTCAAACGTTTTGCTTTCGCTTTTGCTTTTGCTTCCAATGACTGGTACCTACTGCTACATTAGTTGTACCCGAAGAAATTACATTGTGCAGAGATACTCATACCTACGCTTCATTTTCAAATCAATATTGTTACTCGTTTCAAATGAGTACCTACCATAGGGCCTCATCTTACGGGAATATCATTTCAAAAATTCGACAATGCATAATAGAATTTTCAGTACCTACTAAAGTCTTACACTGTCATATAGGTGCGTAGTGCATACACGTTTACTCCACACAAAGGCCACGTTCACGAGGTACGCGATAAACTGTTACTTACTTGGTTTGGAAATTTTTTCTGCGACCTTAAAAAGCGTATAAAAATCTCTTTGCATTGAGTGTGAATGGTATAAAACATGTAAATTGTGAAAAAAAACTTTCCTTATTTCAGACGTTACGTTTCTTCATCTTGAACCACCCTAGCTATTACCTTGCAGTAAAGTGATTATTTATGTTTTTTGCTGCTGACTTGGAAATAAAAGTGAAAATCATTGGAAATAAAATAACGATCACTCGCATAGGGAAAAAAATAACGTATTTTGTTTTTTCGTTGTTGTGTTGTTTTTTTTTTCATTTGCAGTACCTATTTATAGAATTCATTATTTTTCGTTTTCGAGTAGGTACACTCGCTAGGTAGTAGGTACACTGCCATTCCATATAAATGAAGTTTTAAAAAAAATGAAAAAATTTTTTGGTAACCAATTAGGCGCAGGCGTTTCTTTCCTGTTGATTGAACTTTTGTTGAATATATCGAATCAAAATTGGTTTATGTGAGGTAAATCGTACGAAAAAAGTGAATTGAAGTATCATTGACATGTCTCAGACTCGATATAAGAAGAACATTGATTCAAGAATAAGTATTGTTGGCAATTTGAGGGTTCACTGAAAGAGATTTTCTTTATAAATGAAACGTTCGTGTCGATTTAACCCTTATTGTTATTTTGAGCACAGATGGTTAAATTGACGGGTTTGATATTCAAGTTCAGTTCAGTACCTCTACCTACTAGGTACCTACCTACCTACCTACTTACCTACCTATCTGAACTTATGTCTTGAAAATTTTTGCCAAGGTGGCACGGGACGGCGGTACGCATTGCTACAAGTTGAAGATATCTACCTACTTCTACCCATTTTGTTGGTATTGCGATAAGAGGAGTGGTATTATAATCGTGGGTTGCAAATAGAAAAAGGAAACGAGGGGGCAAGCTGAACTGTTATTGTTGTTTTTCATTTCCGCATTAACGGAATAAAATCATATATCACAGTTTACACGACACCCTCCTGTTTGTTTAATTACATTTTTCAACTATATTAATTCAAAGGTATATAAATCATGAAAGTAATAGTATTATTGTATAAAGCCGCGGCATCTTTTTTTTCACTTCGTAACGAGGGGAAAAAAAAGCGAAAAAGTGATCGTAATTTTCATTAATTCGTTTACCTACCTAATTCGCATCTTGTAAAATAGTAGCTGATAGTTTTTTATCTAATAAGACGTTAATATTTATGTACTTTTTTTCATTCATTTGACGTAAAAAATTCGTCGTCGAGTAATTAAAAAAAAATAAGGAAATTCGTTAAGGGAACGTAATTTCAACCTCGGTTGCGAGAAGATTGATATTTAATAACATTAACCTTTTCTTACGAGTATAACATACATATAAACGCGTAACGTAACGCGTTGCAACAAAATTTAATTAATATCACAGTTTGAAGCGGAAATGGGTATTCTAACAATTACAGTTTCAACCACAACTCCTCTTGGTACGTTTAAATATGAATAATATTATTTGCATTTCAGCGTGCAGAAGAAACCGACAAGATTTTCATTATTTTAACGCTGCGAAACTACCTATAGGTACCATTTACGGACACACAGATCTCACGACTCGAATTTACTTTAAATAGGGCGGTTGATTCCTTAAAATTCAGGTAGAATCGAAGTGAACTGTGAAAGCGATGATTAAATGTGGGTATATTTTTTCTTGAGGGCTTATTCGATTATGGCATCTACTACCTATATTACTTATCGATATAGGAATTGTAAATTTTCCAACATTTGTATTCAAATTTTTCAATTTTTTAATATTGCCAACAAAACAAAAAAACGATAACTTCAACGAGATTAAGATAAGAGAAAAAACGTTTTGCAAGTATTATTTGAACAAGTTTTAAATTACTTTTTTTTTTGCAAAGTTGGTTTTTAAAATATAAGAAATTTCGCAACAATGGATACTTCATGGAAACAAGTATAAATAAAGGAGAGGAAAACAGTACTGTGAATAAAAAATGCGAGAGTCGGATTGAAAGAAACGAAAGCGAAAAAATAAAAAATAAAAACTAGAAAAATAAGGAAAGTGAGAAAAAACGATAAAAATTCGCGAGTGAAGCGGATATCATTTATCTTATTGTGCGGTCTTCGTTGTCACAGAGTGTCTGCGTGTAACGAAAACGACCCCCGAGAACTTTCGCAGCAACAAAACCCTAGGAATTCCCTTTTTAACAAACAACTTACAAAATCCTGAAGTGATTTTATAAAGGACCACCACCGCAGTCTGCATTAAATTCGAGCGTGTTGACAAAAAAGAAAGAATTAGTAGGTTCAATATTTATCCATCAACGGAACGTTTTATTAAGAATGCTCGGGCGTTGATAATAATTTATACCTACGTATTATGTACGCTAGACGCCTCGAGGCTCGAGGGCGATGCCGTTCTCGAAGTATAGGTAATCCAGGTAGGTATACGAAATCGTATCTACCTATATCATACGGAATAGATATGACGTCGTGAAAAATATTATTTTTCAACTGAAGGGGTTCTCTAGATGTACGGAGACTTCCGGTTCGAATTCCTCTCACGTATTTAAAAAGTTTTAATGTTCAGTATGGTATATTTTTGAACTTGAATTCTTTCTTCTTTTTTATTTTTTTCTAAATTATTTTCTCGTACAGTCTACAATTTCATGTCATTAGTCCGCGTTTGTACGCAATATTAAAATTTACACTATTAGGTATGTGCTGTTTGCGAAACAATAAATTCCAGCCATAAGTAATTTCGCGTTGGTAGCATTCTGCAGCAAAGGAAGTAAAATATACTCTTTTCTTTTTTTGTAACATTTGTTTTTTCGGAATATTTTCATAAGTTAATGGCTAATTTTGCTTTGAAACTAAGAACCTTTTTTTTTTCGGCCAAGGAATTGAAAGTATAAGTAAAAAGTAGGTAATAATTTTAGCACAACGCCGTTTAGGCCATGGTACGTAGGTATTATATTATAATATTAGCATTTGTATTTTAGAATTTTATCTCGAATATTTAAAGTATTATTTTTGTTCTCTCGCTTTGGCGAGTATTCGTTAAGTCAGTTCCGGTAAAATTTTCCCAAATTTTGTTCCTTCATCTGACAAAAATCTGGCAATCTTCCTACAATTTCTCACTCTGGGTTACTTTTGAAGTAAACTTGGTTACTTTTTCCAGCGAAGTAAATTACTTCTGGTTATATTTCGTTGAAAAATTTCCTTATTTTCAAAGAAATGTACCTAGGTATAAACAAAAGAAATTAAAAAATCGTCAGTGTTCGTAGAATTTGTTGATTTTGCGTTGTTTTTGGTTTTTTTTTTTTGATAGGAAAAAAAACGAACAGAAAAAATTTCGTAAAACTTGTAGAAAATTAAACATTTCAAAATCAAAGTTCTTTAAAAAACATTCATTCACGGTGAATTTCTGGCAAAGTTGACCGAATCATTTCAGATTTTGATAAATCTGGCTTATCTGCTAGAATTGGTCCCGAAACTGTCACATTGTTAAGTCTATGTTTGGAAATTTTGATAATTACCTACCCGTATGAAGAGAAATATTAATTACCTATTTCATTAAATTAAAAATTGAACGTAACGTTTTTGATGATTGAAATGTCTCTGTATGAATCTTGTAGTTTCATTCAAGATTTGAAAATAAAAATTAAACTTGCTAATTTACTCAAAGAGTACCTATTACAATACCTACATAAATCCATGCATAAATCAGGGATCCGGGATCCGGAACGGAACTGGAATCGGAACAGTGACTGGTAAAATACAAGCGGTCGCACGGATCATGACCGGAACGTGATCCGGAACTTTTGAAATTTAGGAACGATGACCGGAACAAAAACTGGAACGATTCACTCGTGACCGGAACGCGACCAGAACAGGATGACGTCGGTCTAGCGGACGAAAGTAGTATGTCACAAAACCCTACTTCCAACTTTGAGGCTTTCACAGATCGAAGTTTTTCACAAATCACTACTGCTTGCAATTGAAAATGAAGTAGTGATTCTCTATCTTTCGATTTGTGAAGTCGAAAATGAGGTAGAATTACAAAAGCCCTGAAAAAAACAGCTGTTTAGGTGACAAAACAACGTCAAATTTTTTTGGACATACTACCTTCTTCCGCTGAACCGATGATGACCAAATTTGACCAAATCTTAGACTCAGGGCTGCTGAACCAATACCGAACCGAAACCAGAAACCGCTTAAACCGAATCAAAATCGATACCGGTGCCGAAACCGGAACCGAAACAAATATGCTCGGAACCGATACCGAACCAAAACCAGTACCAGAATACAAAATACAAAATACAAAACCGGAACCGAACCCGATACCGAATCAAATTCGTTTCAGTATCGGTTCGCATTATTATCAATAATAATGACACATAATTTTTTTTTTTGGAGAAAAACAACATTTTTTTAGATATTGGGATAGTTTTTAAAGAGTACAACACAAAATATCCTTATCACTGGTTGCCTATCTTTGATATTTCAGGTGTTCTAAATTGTTGAGTCCCCCTAGCTCCCCCATGAAGAGATACGAATTTGTAGATGATAACTTTTTTTATAGCTCTTGACAAGAACTACAATTTCCATCCATTAGTTTTTCAAAATTCTCAAAAAACGATTTTTTGGGAACCAAAATGAAAACCAAAATCGAAACCAGTACCAAAATACCAAACCCGATACCGATATCGAAACCGGAACTGAAAAAGTAAGAACTGAAACCGAACCAAAACCAGTACCAAAATACCAAAACCGTTACCAATACTGGAACTCAAACCAAAATGATACTGGTACGCAGCCCTGATCTTAGTGTTCCAATCCAATTACCGTCCCAAAATTTTTTTTGATTTTTTGATTTTCAATTTTTTATTGACCAGTTTTTGGCTTTTTGCTCACTGCTCTCTCACAAATTCATAAAAATCAAGTTTTTGAGTTCTCATTTTTCCACAAGTTTTTTCAGTTTTACAAAATTACAAGTTCCGGAACTCTAAATGGAACTTCAAACGGAACGGTAACCGGTAAAAAATGAGCAGTCATGGCTGCCACGACCGGAACGGTGACCGGAACGGGAACCGGACCAGTTGAAAATTTCAAATTATGACCAGAACTGGAACCGGAGCAATAAAAAATCCTACGTTCATGACCGAAACCGGAACGGAACTTTAACAAAATTGCTAGCGTTCCGGATCCCTGACATAAATAAGGTTACGTTCAACGATCAAAAAATTTTTATAAAAAACGGAGCTTCGTTTGAAAAATGTAACGGTAGAAATACGACGAGTAAAAGAAGAAAATTTCAGTCACCAGAAACGAAGTTGACTTTTGTATTTCATGGGTATCAACGGAATTACGTACCTATAGCTATACCTACGTACGTTTGGTACAAGTCTGCAACCAAACTCACCTCACCTTCTGTGTTACAAAACTACCTTTGGGAAATTTTTAACTGCTATGAAATACTCAATTGTTCAATATTCATGCTATGAAAAATACACCTTCGGCTGGAGAAGTGTTTATTTATGACGTGTAAGTGTATTTCTTTCTCGCCGTATTTCGTTACTTTTCGCACTTGTTACATTGAAATTTTCAGTACCTACACGAATAGCTCGGTACTACATGGTGTTTTCATGTAAACGGAAGTAAAACGGCGAATGATTTACATTATAAAATTTAAAATTATATTTGAAGCAAGTCGCTTACAACGAATAATGAGTAGGTAATTAGCGATAATATTAGGTATAGAAATTCAAACTTTATTAACGATGTTATCGTATTACGTCGTCGCGTAAATAATTTAAACGGCAAAATAAGGCGTAGTCTAGTACAAAGTTTCCGGCAATGGGGCGGAATTCGGACTCTGCTAAAAACAAAATTTTCTACAGCCATAAAATGTACGTAGGTGGGTAGGTACACCGAGAAATTTCCAAGAGTAAGTACATAGAAGGAGTGTCGATAAAAAAAAAATAAAAACATAGTAAATCTTCGCAATATCTTGAATAAAGAAAAGTCACGCGAGCTATTAAACAAATAAGGGTAATGAAAAAGCTCAACTTGCAGGCTAAAACTAAACGTGTTAAATGAACCTTAAAACTCTTAAATTATATGGTCTACTCATACGTAAATCTTAAATAATACACCGGTGATGTTAATACCTACTGCACCTTCGCAATTTATGACTGATTTTCCACTTTTCGCGCTCGTGGTACCTTCACTTACCTACATTGTAGCTATAGGTGGGTAAGTAACGGTATACAAACTTTTTGTGTTATTGAAAAAATGTCCCTTTTATTCATTACTATTATTATTTTTTTCGTTGAGCCGTACATGTACGAACCGGTAGGTGGGACTGGAATGAATTCATATGTATATTTTATGAGTGTACCTATCGTTGCTTCATTTGTACTTACCTACATACGTACTCTAAATCACTTTGCAAGTGAATCTTGCAGAATGTAGCGATGCGTTAATTTTAAACTCGGCGTATTCGCGCCGCGAGTAGAAAATAATTCAAAAGTAAAACCGTATTAGTGAAATATATCATGTTAACTCGAGACCGGAAAATTAAACAAAATATACCTAGCCGTAGTGTTGGTAAATATAGGTGAGAGTTGGTAGATAGGTAGGAGCAAAGTTTAACTTTAAAAAGTATATATTAACGAGAGAAAGAAACAGGACGACAAATCTTTTATCAAATTGCACGAATGTAAAATACGAGCTCCTTAGTTTTCACATTTTCTTCATGCGCGAATAAAAACGCAGCCAGAGATAAAACTACTTAATTTGGGCCATTATTTTACACGCTATAAATTCACATTTCACGAATAGTTTTAAAACTCTTGTTCCCAAAAATTCCTAATGAATAAGTCTAAATTAAGAATGAAATTTTCGTGTTAAAACGCATTCGCGTTCATTCTACAGTATTTTGTCCGTGTATTGTTTCGTGTCTCCGGCAACCTGCGACAGCGAAATCCCTTTTTTGAGAAATAATTCGACGAATAGGTATAGGTATAGGCAATAATACCGAATATTGTATCTGTGCACGTAGCTATAGCTACACCACGCGTAGCATCGTAATAGAAAATTAATTTCGGCGAAACAAAATAATACGCCTCCAAATGTTGTTTTAATTCATTTAAATGCCGGCCGGTAATTCGGCATTTATAAGACAATTAAAAATATCTTGAAAGGTTTTCGGGGAAAGGTTAAAATTTGAAATCTGAAAAAGAATACATTTACGTTGGCCGCTCTAACCCTACCTACCTAACTATAGCGAACATGTGGCGAAAAAGAAAATGGGTTTCGGGTATACGAAAAGGACAGTATCAAGATTAGGTTGAAAAAGGGTTGAAGGAATAATTAAATTTAATTTATAGTAAGGGCTCTAGCATTTTATAAAATAATCGAACGTGGATGGTAAAGAGGTTGCAAGAGAAGCGCACTCATTTTCATCTTTCAATGTGGCACTTCTTCGGGCGAAGTGTACAAGGAAATTATCGTTATAACGAAGAAGGTTGCGCCCTTGGTATATATCATCGGGCGCCTTTCAAATTTCGTTTCGTGCTTCCCCCTCATCGCTCGCGTCTTGATTTGAACTTTATTCGGCCATGCGGACGAGAGTAAACGTTCGCAAAAAAACCGTCCTCACGTAGAAATATTACACCTTAATACCCGTTCACCTTTATGGCAAACTTATTCACTAGATTAAATTTTGCGTTTGTGTTTGTGAAATGCTAGCGGATATTGGCCGTATTTGATGAAGGCATGGTGCTTCGATTACCCAAAAAATAAGGTTAAATTGGGTCGACGCCTGGTTAGAAAAGTTCACGCTTTCGTACTGCTATAGTAGCTAATTTTATATACGTGTTTCCTATACCTTATCTTTTTTCATCCTCGCCATATATAACTTTTCCCCTTTTTTTCCCCCTTCAAATAATTATAGTTCTATTCTGCGTAGGTATTATTGGTAAGCTATATCCAGAAGCTACACCTATACGAATAAATATTGAGCTTCTACGTAGGTATAGGTATAATGTCGCTGACATTTCTGACCATTTTTTCTTCTTTTTTTCTCATAGCCATAACTGGCTGTCAAAGGTCAAGACTCATAGTGCTGGTCACCATTTAAATTATCACCATTCAAAATGTATTCGAGCATTTGAAAACCTTTTATTTTAATTTTCTTCCAAAATTACAGCTCATCAACTGAAAAGTTCAAAAGAAAGGAAAACAATAATTGGAAGTCTGCTGTATACTATAGTACGTATAGGTATGTCAATCGTGTCATCGCCGGTGTTGAAAGAATGCAATTTGAAGAGTGTAAAAAGCATCACCTGTAAAAGTCGAGAGTTGCTCGGCAAAGAGAAATTACATGCCAAGTTACTTTGAAAAGTTGAAAGGTTCTTGGTATTAAATTAAATGTTGTAACTGTTTACTTAAGAAAGTTTTCTTTCCAACATTTAGAGCTGTGTGTAGTGTTTCCCTCCTACGTACGTATACGTATTCTATTTACATCAGTGTCATGTTGTACATCCAGCGCACGTAAAAATTTCCGCGTTTTCTCCCCCTGTAAATTGAATAAGTATGTTCGGGAAAATTTTATTGATAATTTTGAAATCTTCTTAAGGCGATTTCTACTTCTTGGCTATTAGCATCAAAAAGGCATATTTCCTTTTGATTATTTCAAAATATAGTAAAAGTTTGTGAAATTTTTACTGATGGTAAAATTACATTATTCCGCGGTTCGTGAAGTTTTGACGCGATTTGCTTGTAACGAGATGAAAGTTTATGTGAAAGTTTCTGATGAACTGAGATTTTTCGTCGTCTAGCATATGCATTTACGTATGTTTTTGAGCCTTTTGATAAGTTGCTGGTTTGATGATAATCTTTTTAGGATGTGTAATCAAATACGCTCATTACTTTTCCTTCAGGGTACTATTCCTTCCTACATCTACGTAATTACAAATAAGGTACTACCTCTACAGTACCTGGAAAAGAAACACTACCTACCTATGCATGCTTACGCATGTTCATTTGAACACATACGAGTAAAATGTGACTTTCTTAACGGTCTAGTTCAATAAAGTGGAATTATGAAAAACTGCAAAAATTGGTACAGTTATTATCTATGTATGTGTATGTAATGTACATTAGGGTGGAGTGAAATAAAAAACCTGTCTTGGATTTTGACCAAATTCGGTGACGTAGTTCACTTTAAGTGGGGTACGTCCCAAAAAAATTTTGAGCCCCCTAAGTACAAGGGAAGGGGAGCAGGGGGTCCCCTCCCTTTGCACCTAGGGAGCTCAAAATTTTTTTAGGATGTCCCCCATTCAAAGTAAACTGCTTCACCGAATTTGGTCAAAATCCAAGATAGGTTTTTTATTTCACTCCACCCTAGTGTACACTAGGGTGCCCTGATTTTGACTTTTTTTGGAAAGTTAGGGAGGGGGAATGAAAATAAGTTGCCAAATGGTGTCAAAATAACGTGGTAAAAATTTCAGGCCCCTGACTAAAATCTAAAACCCCCCATTTTATATCAAAACTTCAAATTTTCAAAAAATTTGTAAAAAAAAAATTGAAATTTTTTTTACATTTTTTCATGCAATCGGTCTTATTGAGCCCCAGAAAAGTATAAAAAAAATTTTCATCGATTTTTTTTCAATTTTCAGGGG
>FIZT01002864.1:0-10150 GCA_900065295.1 Paracoccus marginatus
CTGACGTAATTTTATGATATAACCTCGACGAAATACACTTTACGAAAGAAAAATGCAATAATACTTTGGACCTCACTAGTACCACTTTACACATCCCTAGTGTATGTGTATCAACCCATAGCTAACTACATAATTACATAGGTAATAAAAGCGCAGCTTTACCGCACTACACAACGCAACGTACTTAAATCGAAACGCCAAAGATCGGATCGTTCTTGCAGATCTGTCATACCTCCGTATATCCACATACTGTCATCATGCAGCACGGACGAATGTTTATGCCTGGCTGCGGGACCGTTTTTCGCATTCATCAGTAAATGCCACGATTCGGTATCTGCAAAAACACCACCCCCATCTAACGTCACGTCGTTCCTATACAATAAGATACGCTGCTGCGCTGCTGCTCACCAAAATGAAAAATCCAAAGCTCGTTGGACGATCCGCGTAGGTCGCAATATCCTCCGTAAGTTAAAGCCGATCCTCGATGCACCAAAGTTGTATGGCCGCGTCTACCTTTGGGAACGCTAGCTCCTTTTTGACCTCTCATCTTACGCCAAGTGTTTTTCTATACCAGCAAGTGAGTGAGTGAGTGAGTAAGTAAGTAAGTAAGTAAGTAAAGAGCGAAAAGTAGAGTAGACTTGGCCGCTTGCGCCATCCACCAACGGCGCCGTCTGTCTACGTACGTTCTACGTATTCGATATCGATACGTACCTTGGATTCGTACACCCATAAGGGGGTTTCATTACCCGCCGAAAAGCCCAGTTCGCCTCCGAATACATAGATGTTGTCTCGAAAGGGGACGGCGGTGTGCTCTTGTAAACTGGGGGGACAATCGCCGCTAGGTTTCAACAATTCCCATTTATTAGTCGCTGAAACGTATGCCACCGCGTCAGCACGATTCGACATTTTCAAGTAGGTACATAATACGTATGTATGTATGTATGTATGTATGTAGAATTATTGTAGATAGATGCTAGGTATATATACTATAAACTATCCCAGGCAAATAAAGCAGGTCAAGGGGAAGGGGGCTACGTTGCCGGCAATCAGTTTTCAATATACGAGTACCTCAAAATGCGATAAATCCTGAATTAAATTTCTTTTTTCGGACCATCTACCTAACGAGAGGTTGCTCGGAATAGATTCAAACTATCCCAGCTGAATAGAGCAGGTCAAGAGGAAGGGTGCTCCGTTGCCGAAAATCAGTTTTCAAAATACCCTAAAATGTCATAAATAACGCCATTTTACAGAACATCTCCCTGGCGAGAGGTTGCTCGGAGTGCACTGAAAACCGTAACAGGTTGATAGAGTAAATCAAGGGGGAGGGGGCTACGTTGCCGAAAATCGGTTTTCAATGTACCTTGAAATTCGATAAATTTTGAATTAAATTTCATGTTCGTCGCACCCACCTGGCGAGGGATTGCTAGGAATTGAATGAAACTACCTCAGATGGATAGAGTAAATCAAGAGGGGGGAGAGAGGCGACTACGTTGTCGAAAATCAGTTTTCAAAATAAGCTAAAATGCGATACATTCCTAATTAAATTCTATTGTTTGGACCATCTAAATGGCAAGTACTCACAGTTAGTACCTACCATAGTCAGTACTCACTCACTCACTCACTCACCTAAATCGAATCGCCAAAAGTCTTTGAGTGGTACGTTGCCGTTACGGCCTGCCAAAATATACAGTTGATTTCCTAGAAGTGTGACGCTGTGCTTAGAACGACTGCAAGGACCACTTTTATCTTCGTCATACACAACCGAATTCCACATGCTGAAAACATACGCCCCAAGTCACGCAGGAAGGTAAGGTACGGTACTAATTACGTAGGTAAATCGTAGATACTAGATACCGCATACAATGTACATTGTACATCTGCTTGGTATAAGAAATATAATAGTAAGTAAGTAGCAGTATAGTAACACACTTTCCGACACAGCTAGGTAGGTAGCACATCATAATATGTACAACAAGACGAATACTGATAGAGATTAGAGATGGATACGAGTAGATACGGTCTCACTCCCACAAACACCAGTACTGTACATCCAGGGCTACCCTTATCCTGCGTCTGATCGTATTTTTACTTCTACATCGTAAACGCCACAGTTAGATAGCTATGAGATGAGTAGATAAACCTGCAAACGTACCTATATTTTTGGTATTTCAAACGATGCCGCCGCGAATGAATCGGTGCGGCGTAGCGGCGATCACAACCGCGACCAATTCGAAGACGAGTATTATGTGTACTTCACGAACACGACGAGAAACTGCACTGACGCGAGCTTTGCGCGCTCAGCTATACGCCAACACCAGCGTAACGCTCTGCATACATAATAGGAATCTACCTATATCTATTCGCGAGTATAGGCATATGCGAAATATGCGAGAAAAAAAAACAACAACAACAACAAGAGACGTCAGCCATACGCAACCAAATATGTTGATACGGATGTTAAGCCCAGCCGCCGAGCTTGACTTTTGCTCATTATCGACAGAAAAAAGGAGAACGCAACGCAACGCAACGCAACGCAACAATACAAAACAAAACAAAACAAAATTTTCTCGATACGAACAACCCAACGCAACGGCGACACTACCAAGAGGGTGAGTAGAAATACGGTTCGTATAAAGTTATGCCAATAACCTACACGCTCGTCGCGTCGCGTCGTACAGTAGAGTAGAGAAGATGCGAATACGTACGTAAACGAACCGCGAGGCGACGCGACGCTACGCAAGCGCACACTTACTACGCGACGTCTCCTTCTATTGTGTAGCTGTGGTATGGTATGGTATGGTATGGCATGGTTTACGGACAAGTTGAATGCTGGCAGGTCAAAAAACCCTTCGATGAAAGTTTATTGCCTTCTCTTCTTACACTAGGTAGGCTAGCACTAGACTAGTAATGTTTTGAATGGGAGAATGCCGCGCCTACAGCCAATATATTCATCATATAGGTAGGTAGGTAGGTAGGTAGGTAGGTAGGTACCTACATTGTACAAAAAATAAAACCGCCTAACTGCGTTAGATGCATGGAGAGCTGAACACTACACCTATTATGTATTTTGGGCATGGTAGGTAGAGGTACTACGTGTACGTACATCAGGTGATCTGGTACTAACCGCGAAACGTCCGCACCATTTGTGAGATTCAGAGCTGGGAAAAAAACAAACAAACAGTTTTTTTTGTTTAGAACATTGTTTTTGTTTTAAACATCGTTTAAAACGAAAAAAATGACTTGCGTTTAAAACGAGTTTAAAACGAAAATTGCTTAATTTTTTGGTTTTATCCATTGTTGAAGTACGACTGAAGTCTCCATTGTTAACCAAAGATGAAGCAATTTTTCTTCATTTTTCAAAATTGGGTGAACGTGAAGTGGTCCTGAGTGGGAAGGAAAGTCAAGTTTTAAAACATGCAATTTTCGTATAAAAATGCACTTTTTTACTCAAAATGGGGTAAATTTGCCCAACTTCACCAAAGAAAACCTGTTTTTATCACTTGAAAAAAAAAAAAACGAGTTTAAAACAAAAAAAAAAAACGTTTTAAACGTTTTTTCTCGCTGAATTTTTTTTGGTGTTTTAAACAGTGTTTTAAATATGTAGTTTAAACCAAGGCGTTGTTTTAAACGTGCCAGCTCCGGTGAGATTCGTACTAGCTACTAGGTATGTACAATTAAGGAAAGTACTCTCGTACATCATCAATTTCCCAGCTCGTTTTACGAAAAATTTCTACACTTAGAATTGGACTTGGAGTATTGCGCCCATAAACGGAAATAAAGGCGAATTAAGACTTACTTGGACTTGAAAAACGTCTGTTTTCAATTATAGCTCATTATCCATGATAAGTATATGCAAGTATTTTGTTCGAATACGGAATATTTGAAACAATTATCCAATGAGCAAGTCGAAAAAGTTTTTCTTTTGCAAAGTTTTTTACGAGAGCAAATTATGTACTACGTCAGATGGGCAGGGCAATGCTCCCAATGTTTTCAATCTAGATCTACGTGTACGTATCCTCCGTTGCTGTGAATGCTGTAGCCGCTGTAGGTACTCGAAAAGCTAAACGCAGAATACGTTTATGAGATGACAAGTACCTAAACTTGCTCATGTTGTCATGTACACATAGCATAGCCATCGGTACAATTTCTCTCAATCTCTTAAACAATCAATAAAATCTTCTCGCTCCCTCGCGAAATATCATCTACCGCGCGGCGCGGCGCCGCTAAACATGCGCACCGCACAACACGAAAACTCACTTTTACTCCCTCATCGTCATCATCATCACATCGCACAGCGTTGCTAACGATAAGCGTAATACTCGTACATATATGTACCCTTCCTCGACCGCGCACGTTCATGCTTACAAACAAAGTCTATGTAAGTAGGTAAGTACATTCTCTTTCCACAAGATCAGGATTCCAACTTCGGACAAATTCCGTGATCGACCGTAACCGCTTGACGCAACTGTAATTGAACTTGCAACTTGCAAGAACTTCTATACGAATGTAGATGTAGGTACGCGTCGCGTCCTCGCATCCCGCTTCTTTTACCTACGCCTTTCACAGAATACGAATACGTCGTGTGTCGCCTGTCGCTACTCGCTGTCGCGTAATATCAATCCCCCACCCCCTCGGTGCCTGATACCGACACACAGCTAAGAAAGTGAAAACCTCAAGTCTTGACTCAAGGCCAACTCATGGCACTACCTACGTTTACAAATACAGAGACAGAGACCATCACTGCTGATTCGCTTCAAGCGATTTTCGTACCGTACTCCAAGAATCAGATACCTAGGGTTGAAAATCGATTTTTGTTATTTAATTTAATGCTTGCTAATTCTTTTTCTTCATAATATTTATCTCATTCACGTCATAAATATAGCTATGTAGGTGCATAGATGAGAGAATTTTTTAGATTTCGTTAATTTATGGTATAAAAAAAAGAATGAAAGTTTTTTATAAGCCTTGCGATCTAAATCCTTCGATGAATTATGAAAAAATCTATATCAGAGCTCGTTTATGGTAACGTAAAATAAGAGCCAGTAGCCCAATGTTGTGAGTTTCAATATGACTTCAAAGCTCTTTAAAAATAGGCAAGTAAAAACTTTGATAGGTAAATTTTTCATTCCAGCATCAAGGTTAGGAAGTAGGAACTAATCAGGAGCCTTGGCTAAAACTTAATCTTCATACAACTATCGCGTCACATTTTCCAATTTTGCATTGGGTAATCAAAGAACATACCTTGTTCGAAACAATTCCTACTCAAGAACTTTAATTATAATATTTTTAAATCTACTTGGGCTGGCGAACAAGTACATACATACGTGCATAGGTAATTTGATACCACACTTTATACTTATAAGAATGTATAACTGTTGCATTACCTGCCTAAAGCTATGGATACTACAGATACACATGAACGAGTACACGAATTGGATTGAGTGAAACTATTCCGTTACCTTCCCAGAACGAAGTACTACTGCATTTTCGCCATCTTTCTACGTATTCGCAACCAAATTCCACATCGTAAGTCTATTCGCATTACCGTATCCTCGGAGTTGGAAATCGTCGGTTAAGTACTCTTACACTGCCGGCATCCCGCAACAAATCAACGTGGAAACAATAACAACACAATATTACGCTCTAACTATCAGAATTTATTATGAAACAGAGACACGCAAAATTTTAAACAGTGTACAACTCCGGTTAGATTTTATAATCTCGGTTTCCGATTTCTTCGCGAGTGAGTTTTGCTTATCATCAAGTAGGTAGGTATGTACCTCGTTATCACGAGAACGAGAAAGAACGCGCGCCGCCGCGCCAGGAACTAGGGAGCGCTATGCGAACGGACGCGACGCGAGACGGTCTAGCTTTGGGTTGGCCAATGCATCATCAAACTATTCCGCTACACCGCCAGGAAGCGCTAATAAATACACATTACAGTTATCTTTGGCCGCTACTGCCGCTAGTCTTCGAGCAAGCTCTACTTCATTATTATTAATATTTTATTATTTATTTTTTCATCCTCTAATCATGCCTCTTAATATACTCCTAATAAAATATAAATCCTGATGAATTCCTCATCTATGGCAATCAGTTGAATCAGTGCGCTCGATGTCGATACAAAGATGATAATATGCACGCGACGAACCGACGACGCGAGAAAACCAAAATTAAATAGAAATAAGTAAATTTATTTGCTCAGATTTCCAATTTTCTAAAAACAACAACGCAATGAGCTTCCGATACGTACCGCCTTACCTCCTTAAAGTTAGATTAAATTAAACTACAATACATACGTATAATAATTGATAATAATGAAAAATTAACACTTGCAAAAATATGTACATAGATACTATTAGACCTACCAGTTCGCATCGTACTCGTTATCTCGTATAAATCGCTTCAGATTCAGAGACACCTCGTATTCTTAATACGTCGTCAAGACGTATGTTACGATTAAATACATGAGGTAAGACGCGCACACGACCGTTACAAGTTGAAACTGAAGGTAAAAAACTTAAAATGCACACCAAAAGGCAGTACCCGTACTCTTGGAAATACTCTTTTCAACCTCGACTGCAAGTTGTTGACGTTGATGCGGGCGTGGGCGTTGGTGTTTATCCGTCAGCCAACGTTGATTCGAATCGCAACTTCGTGTATCATTTTTCCGTTTCGATAGCAGCGAATGGTGAAGGGCTTTAGCATACACCGGATGTAGAACTGTATACGTATTCTGACGTAATAATTTTGGTTTCATCGACTTGGCGGGCTGCTTACCAATTGCGGGCAAAGGCGCGTATTGCGAAAATGAATTGGCTTCTTCTTTTTTTCCACGGTTTGATTCAACCAGCTCACCTACATCTATGTTAATGTTGCTCGACTGGTCCCCGTATTTATTCCAAAACCTCATTCGCTTAAGGCCATCATCCGCTTGCGCTGTAGGCATTGAAAGGGGGTCGCGTTGATTTCTTTTTGTCAAACACTCGTTTTTTTTTCCTTTCGAAAAAAATTTCATCACTTTTTTAACGAAAATGACCATTATTTTCAATACTGCTGTATTAGATACTTAAGAACGCCGTGGCCGCACAGCGTGAGCCGTTTTTCTGTTTTCTTTGGCCAAAGAAACCAACATTCTTGAGCCGTTGTAGTACGCCTTGTAGAAACAAGTACATACGTAGATACCTACTGCTTTCCGGGCATGTCACATCGCGTTAATTTCAAAAAAGCGAAATAACGCATAAACAAACGCGGAAAAATTACGCGATTCGTATTGAAAACCAACTCGTGTATACTGACAAGTTTCAATCGACGAAATGATGGGTCTTCAAAACGATAACCCCCGGCATTTTCCCACCTCCTTCGCGTACCAGGTACCAACGAATACACACACACAGACCCACCAGGTAACGGTAGCGCAACGTACGCTTTTGTAGCTTTCTTAAAGTTTAATAAGCCATTCGTTTGGCTGCGGATAAACATACGCGTTTGCCACAGTGCAGAATCGTTTCAACTGAGGTACGTTTTGGTATAGGTACATGTAAGCGCTAGCGCTAGGTAGATATGAAAAATTGCAGATGGACGGGTAAGAATAGCATTCGAACGATTAACCGGTTTATGCCCATAGTGATGAACCACTCGTACATTCCTTGATTATGTTTCGATTTTCGTTGCGTTTACGAACAATAGCGCTAGCTTCACCTTTCGCCACGCTTCTGCGTCGGCTGTCGAGTTTTTCGCGCTTTTTCATGTTCTTTTTAATTCTGGCATGCACCACGTTCGGAGCTATTGTAGATGCAGAAGAGGTGGCGTAACTAAGAACATCCGAGTAATCGTCCGGCCGTTCGTCGCCGGGCGATTCGTCAAGCCGTTCGGCAACTTGGATCTCATCGACAGCGTCGTCGCTCATTTTCAGCGAGCCGATTCCGAGGTCGACCATCGTGGACCGATCGCACTCCGTGCCTTTCGCCCGAGCCTCCGCGACAAATGAAGCGGACGAGAGATTCTCACCATCGAGTACGTCGTGCTCATTTTCGCTTTCCGAATTCGTATCGTTTTGTTTCCAACTATTTGCACCGCAGCAGCCGCTAATGCCCACTTCGATATCTAAATCATCTTCTTTCCTAACAACACAATAGAGCAAACGTCTCGGGTAAGTTAAGTACGTATGTAAAACGGAAACAGGAATCTCTACACTATTTTTATTACTCTAGCGGCCATTACCGTAATAACTTACTCTATATCGTCGAACTTGGGATAACATTCGCTCTCGTAATTGAATCGTTTTTTGAAAAATTCTCGAATACAGTTTACGTCTCTTTCGAACAACCTGTCAGACAGAATTTTAATCGGCCATAAAGCGACAATTACACGAACAGCGCAATAGCGCAACGGTAGATTTGCACGGGCGCAATCGAGAAGAATTTCTTACTGTTTAGCGTTCAAATGAGCAATGGAAACCATTTGGGGGAAATCGATGAGCACCGGAACGCTGTTTTCTTCTGTCAGCATGATATTGAATTCGTTGAAATCGCCGTGAATAACGCCGCAATTGGCCAATTTTAAAATCAAGTCCATCAGCGAATCGTAAAGTTGTTCGACGTTGGGAACTTTGTATACGCGATTCCTTAAAATGAAAACACGTGATTACTGTATTTTACTAACGTACCTACAAATCTACGTATGTACGTAATTGCAAGCTGACGTAAGTAATAAACGATAAGTAGTACTCGGTTCGGTACAACTAAAACGATGAAATAATTTTAGCAAAATATTTCGTCCAACAGGTGCACCCAGATCTATCCACATTCCACCCGCTACCTAGGTTCCAGCTTTTAGCTTAGTGATTAAAGTGATAAGATAACGTGAAAAGCCGTACTCGTCGCGTAACTTTATTGGGTCAGGGTACCACTTGCAAGAACCTTTACTTACAAAGGATGACCGCCGATGAGATTCATCAAAACGCAATGACGATTACAAGCAATCGGATCGGGAACGGGAAAATCTCTGCTACGCAACGCTTTCATGTAGGCGAATTCCTTTTCAGCCGATATACGAGACAGATACAACCAACCGGCTTTATGACGTCGTCCGTGGTAATCGCGTTTTTCTTTCAAGTTTCGAAAACAGACGCGGCCCAATCTATTTTCGATGAAATTCAATAAATAAATAAAATATTAATGCTCAGCTAGCGTATCGATCGATAAGTCATTCAAATCACACTCCAACCTGTGCAACTTGAGACAAAGCTCCTCGCCTTCGGAGTTCGCCACGGTGTAAACGTTTGATTCTTTACCAACTCCAATTTGATTACCGAACGAGTGCACCACACCTTTAGAAACTAACGCGTTCAACGCCAAGTAATCGTATCCAGTATTGGTTAAACGATAACCGTCATCTAGTAAACGAAGAAATAAATGAAAGGGCAAAATGCGACGTAAGACCAAATTAAAGGTAGGTAGTCAGTACAGATTTGAGTACAGGAGTAGAGTAAACCGCAACTTACAGTGCTTCCCTCTCTCGTACGCTACAAGTTCTTGTTTACAAAGCTGCTGCAAAATTTTATGCACACCACCGTGATGAAGAGCAGCAATTGACGCGATAAGCATGGTCGGCACGAGTTCGTGATTTTTCATTCCCATTTCCACCTGTTCCGTCGTTCGTACACACGTTAACGTTAGCAAAATGACAATTTTTGTATTTACTTTTTTTTTTAAAACACTTGCGTAAATTTTCATTCTTACCGCTGTCAATACGCGAAAGTCTTCCTTCGATAGATACCTCAGATGGGTAACGTTTAGTTTCCCCATGATTGAAAAAAATATGCAACTAACAATCGAACTGCTTTCTCATCAACGACGTTCGCATCCCGTACCAATAACCAACTGTAGTAACCGTTGAACGTTGAACATTAAAATTTGGCTGTATAATAAAATATCAGGGTGCACTGTGCAAATTGCATTTAAAAATTGAAATAGAAAGTAGCGAAGAACTGAAAGAATTTAACAGAACGTGTGCAGTGCACGTGCACTTCATACTTCAAGTTCAAAATTATCAAATAAATTGTTATCATCTCTACCGGGTGTCTAATTGAAAACTTCTATCTAGATCGAGCGTAAGCTGGCGGCTCTGGCGGCATCTTTTTTTTTCG
>FIZT01002871.1:0-12758 GCA_900065295.1 Paracoccus marginatus
ACCATTTTGACTGGCTAAAAAACACAAAAAACAGCGTTTTTTTCAAAAGGAGGCGCACTTTAGGGACCTCCCGCTCCCCTCCCCTCGGACTTAGGGGGCTCAAATTTTTTTGGGGATGTCCCCCACTCAAAGTAAACTACCTCACCGAATTCGGTCAAAATCCAAGGTATGTTTTTCATTTCACTCCACCCTAATATATATGTATAATGGGGTGTCCTGATTTTGACCGTTTTTTTTTGAAAATTTGGAGAGAGGGAGTAAAAAAAATTGCCAAATTCAGGAAAAATAACGGTGTGAAAATTTCGGATGTCTGACTCAATTCTACTCTCCCATTTTACATCAAAGCTTGAAATTTTCAAAAAAATTGTAAAGAAAATTTTAAACCTTTTTTTTTGCATTTTTCCATACAATTGGTCTTACTGTGGCACCTGACGGGTAAAAAGAAATTTCAGGGGTTCTAAAAATTGGTTCAAAAAAAGCCAAAATTCGACAATTTCGAGATGAAAATTTTCTCATGAATCATAACTACTGTATCCATCTCATTTTCACTCCAATATCTACCTAAACGTCCTCAAATACCTTTTTTACCACTCAGGAGTCCTCAAACAGTCATGAAATCGAGCAAATTCCATCCATTTTTGGGGTAAATTATGATGAAATTTGTTACTTTAAAAAAGTTTCAGGAGCTCTCTATGAAGTGCTAAAAAAGGTATCGAAGACTGTTTAGGTGGAGAATGGATAATTGGATATGAAGTGAAAGTAAAATGGACATTGGATATGCTATTTGTGATTTTGGGAGAAATTTTTTTTTTTCGCTTAATCCTAAAAATATCTCGAAATTGCAGAATTTCGGCTTTTTAGAATCAATTTTTAGAACCCCTAAAAATTGAAAAAATCAGTGAAATATTTTTTGTACCCCTCTGGTGCCACAATAAGACCGATTGCATGGAAAAATGCAAAAAAAAATTATGATTTTTTTTTTTGAAGCTTTGATGAAGGGCCTGAAATTTTTACCACGTTATTTTTTTAGATGAATTGCAGCTATTTTCTCTCACCCTGACATACTCAAGTAACAAAATACTATCAATTTTTTTTTTTTTTTTTTTTTTGGGGGGGGGGGGGGGAGAAAAGCTAAGTCAGCGGTTCTCCACTTAGAAGCAATGGGCAAAGTTCCATTTCCAATTTGAAAATTTGACTCATACAGAGTTATGCAGCAGCTCGTTTGCTACGACCTTTTCATCATTTCTCCAATTGGAATATGTACTATTGCAAAAATTAACATTTTTTTCTACGTACGTATCTACACTACACTACACCGACTTACATCAAGTTACATTTGTAATTATTCTAACATCATGTTAGAAACGAATTGGTTATCAGATACCATTAGAAAGAACCTATGTGAATCGATGCATTATCGCTACGTGTACCTATTTCCTATTCGCATGAGAGATTACAAAATATCCGCAGCTTCATTTTCTTTTCCGAAGGAACGAACGTATATTCTGTGAAATTCGTATGCCAGTTTACTAGACCGTACACGTAAACGTACCCGTAATGCTCGGACAAAACTCCCAGCTCGTTTAGAGTCCCGCATCTCCGTACATAGTACGCGTATTTTTATCTAACCGCTCGAGCTTGATATTATTATAATAAACGTGGAAACCAGCGTGTAGATAACATTCAATTAAATGCTCAAATATCATTTACAAACCAGTCCCTGAGTTCTCATCTCATTCTTAATCGAGCTCGCCTTGCACACGTGGCTTGCCTACAAATAGGCTAATTTTAAATCAACGTGGCCAAAATCTGGCCTTGGCTGCTTCGATTTTGCGAAAAAAATTTTCACGAGATCTCCTATCGTCATTTCCGCTTCAATTCAGGGAGAGGGAGGGCTCTCGTAATTTCGGTACAATTGAGATTTTTTATAAAAAATTGTTCTTAGCCACTTTGTATACAAAGTGGCTAAGAACAATCGATTTGCATTGCTTCGTACCTGAATTGAAAAGAAGTTCATAATCGATGGTCAAAATTTTGGAAGCGTCGAGTTGGAATTTTCAGATGAAAGCTCAGCTTTTCGCAGCATGTAAAAAAATGTGATAAAATATTTGAAAATCAGAAAAAAAAATTGAGAAAACCTCTTCATGATTTTTTGAATGGGATCTCGACACCCTTATATGGAGCATATGGGCCTATGGAGGTCCTCAATTTTGGTTCTGGGGAAAAAATAATAAAACAATAGTGTGGCCTATCGTTTGTAATGTTTTCACTACCGTTAAACTTGAATTTCTGGTCATTTTTTCAATACGACCCTTAAAACTTCTTATAATTTCTCCAAATTTTGATTTTTTTTTGGAAAAAATGAAAACTTCGAGTGATATATTTATTGTTACTAAATCGAGGACGATGAGTAGGAATATCAGCTTGCATTATGAATAAAGTTTTTCGAATTAGAATTCCATTCTTTTCTTGCAAAATCGAATGGTCTAAAGCCCGACCTTGATGATCAAATTGAAAAAAAAAAATTATTCAAAATTAGCGCAGCCATGATTGAAAAAAAATTTCAGCTTGAATTCGTCCTTCCGCACTTACACCGACGAGACGTCGACACTATTCGACGAAATGCGAGTCCATTTCTTAATTTCAACTTTCTTTGCGCGTCAACTTTGCTTGGAATAAGTCAATAAAAAAAAAATCCTAAAGGGTACGTTCGAGAAAAAAAGCACCAGTTCATTATTAATATTCTAGTCGCGTTTTAATAAAAGCGTATTTCGAAAAGAACCCGAAAACCCGTCCTTAATACGTTTTTGTAATTTTTCGTAGCGAGATTTATTTTTAATTTCCGCATTTTTAAAGAATTTAGAAAAAAAAAGGAGAGAAAATAATACCTACAGTAAGTAAAAATAGGTAAGGTAAAGTATTCGGCTGAAGGTAGAGGTGGCGGCGTTAGGTACTATTCGCAATAATAAAGTTGATGGAATAGGAATACCCGAAGATAGATAGATTCGCAACTATACGAAAAATTTTAAAACAGCTTCGTAAAATGGGGAAAAAGTTGTAGCAAGCGGGCCACCACATGAGAGCCGAATTTTTGAACGGGAAAATCCACATTATGGGGTCCGGAAAGGGGTGGGGATGATCTAGGAAGCCCATTTTTGGATACGTTGATGACATTGAAGGTGAAGATACTACATAACCATTGATCTCGGTTTAAAACTTTTTTGGCTTTTTGACTCCTTTTTTGGGCTCCAAATAAAAATAGACCAAACGTAATTTTCAAGTTGGAGGTTTAAAACTCCAGTAAGTCAATTTAAACCCCAAAAGAACCCCAAATACCTAGTTTGACATTTTTTGACCCGTAACTCTCGACGAAATTATGAATTTCCAAAATTTTGACCCTTAGGGGTGAAATATCTACACAAATATATTTTTCTGACATGTGGAAACCACCATATTTGACTGACAGTACAGGGTCTCAACTCTCAAAAAATGAAAAAAGTTATCCCTCTTGAATTTCCAAATCGAGACTATCGCAATAGCCAAAATTTTTTTTTCTCAAAAATTTTGCTAAAAAAGGAAATAAATATGCATAGTATTGTCGAAAGGAATCGTAAATAAGTACTACCTATAGGTACGTCTACGCATGCACCTATGCAAATTTCAGTAAGTAGATACGCACTGTGTATAATTAATGTTTAATAATTCCAGGAAAATGATATAATTATGCAGACAAGTGTACCGAAATGGCTGTAGGTACTTCTAATGCTAACATAGCGATGGATTTAGCAAAAACATCGACTCATCCGGTCAAGGTAAACAAAAACTACTGACGCGATATGAAACACGGTTCCTTAGAAGCACTGTACATCTTACGATTAATGAGGAAAAAAAAAACAAATTATGCGCGCTGTTATTAGCAGATTTTACGTCGAGCGAGCCTCTCGATATTGATTAAAATTCAGATAGATACCATTTTGAATTGCCGTCGTAATTTCACTCGTTGCTTTTGCCGTACTTGAAAAGCTTCAAGTGCGAGTAAAATTACAAATTCTCATAAACTTTATTTGCCGCTCGCTAAGAGCTTATAGGTACCGTCGTGTCGCGTCGTCCTACTACGTACGTACACGAGTGAATTACACGCTACGTGAAAAGACGACGAATAGTTCAAGTTTTATTAGCTTTTTATCCATCGCATCGCATCGATGCTATGTGGCATACTTTCATTTCCGCATATAAAACTTTTTCCCGAGTAATGACTTCTATCATTGCGTATTTTACATATCGTTTTCATCCTTCACCCAACGACGACGATACGACCGACATGTAGCCAGCCAGTCGATTAAACACGACAAAGCAACGCTCCAATGTGGCAACGCTAGCGAGAGTTTCTCACATCCCCTATTAGTTTCGAGCGCCTTTTGGAATTTTTAAAAATTTTTTGATTGTGCAACATTTAAATTTAAATTCTTCCAATTTTTGTTCGGCGGGTAATATGATGGATATTTTTTGATCTTATTCAAAATGCAAAAAATGATGACACGCACGCGGTTATTTTCAAAAAAAAATTTTAGTAGGATTTGGTTTTTGTTAAAAATTTTCAACCACACTTTAAATGCTACGTATTAACTTTAATAAGCACTAATTAGGTATCTATATATGTGTCATCCCTCGTAATTTATCACTGTATCAAATACAGTCGATTCAACGTTCTTGTCAACGCCGACGTCTTTTTCATTAATTCCAATGCGGTATTATTCCTGCAATATTTACACAGCCATTAATAAAAAGTGAATAAATTGATGGAAGAAATGTTTTGTAATGATTTTTGAGGAAAATATTTAAATTAATTTTTTGAGGTCGGAAAAAAGTTTCATTTTCAACTTCTCGACTCTAAATCGTAATTGGTTCTATAATTTTTTTTTTTAGATACGAGTTGAAAATTGCCAAGCACAACCTCCTCCCCCTTTTTCGAATAGCGATTAAATCCAAAACAATAGTACACATAAGTAGGTAGTTACTTCGTTGAAATGAGTAAATAATTACAGTATAACGTTTCGCTTACCTCTTCGCAGAATATACGTGCATTTTACACTTGAACTTCTCCACGATTAGATATCTCTAAGATTAGTTTCTTCGCAACGTCTCCTTCCAAATGTGAAAACGCTGTGGTACGTACAGCTTCGCTCATGTGATTAGCGATGTACGTCAAACAAAAATCTGCCAGGTGCTGAAAACAAATTTCAGTTTTTTTGAAATATCGACGAGAACTTGGCAGCGATCTCTCATCAATAATTACCATTGCTTCACTTTTGACAGCGGCTAACCACAACGTAATGCAATTCTGTACATTTATGTTTCTTCGGAAATTTTCTTCACAAAGTTCTTTCAATGACTCAACGCAGAATTCGTTTGCTAAATTATATAATTCTGAAAGTAAAATATTTCGACGTTAGAATACTCGCAGCTGTAATTGTAATTGTGTAGGCTATTGAAGTGTTACCAGTCGTTTAGGTTACCTAAGGTGTCATGCGGCGCTAAATTGACTTCGTCTGTGTACAAATATCGCAAAAAAGCTTTGTATATTTTGTGATTTCTTTGCATTTTTAGCGCTCTAATTGAAAAATCAAGTAGCATTACTAAAAGGTGTTAGTTAATGAAAAATCAAAATCAGAAATATAGAATACCAACATTTGATTGCCAGCATTTTCGGACCAAGGTTGTTTGAACATGGTTCTAAAATATTCGGAACGTATTTTCAGTATCGCTTTATGTACTTTGATGCCTTTTCCTCCAACTACTAGAGTTAAATCACTGGTTTGCTGTTTAAAAAGAAAAAAGCACATGAAAGTCGCATCTACACGGGTATTCGTCTGATGAGTATCAGAAAATTAGTACTTACAGGATTATCAAACGCATTTCTCATGGCTTCAGCAATATCGGTTTTTGGACGAGAATCTGGCTTCAGAGTAGTATATGTGAGTATAGGATCAGAGTGGTTAAGAAATACTTCGTGCAAAGAAGTGCACTTTGTCAGGAAAGGTCTTAAAATGCAAGGTCCTACAAACGAAAGCAAACATTAATATTAACAACATTCCCCTATCAACAAATTTGATGTTTTTTTTTTATAAATTTAGTACGGTTGTTTACCTCGAGAAAAGCCCCACATGTATATTTTGTACGTTTCAGACATAGCAGCGGATGTATTGCTCATATGATTGCTTGCGATATCGACAATTCTACAAGAAAAAAACAATAGATAAAATTTTCTATTCTCGTATTCCGTTTTCGTAAATAAAATTTCTGGAACCTTTCTTCAAAGTTTGGAACACGAGTAGGTTCTTCGCACGATACTCTTGTACCGATTCCTATTTGACCGTAATCATTACTTCCCCACGCGTAAATAACACCTTCTTCGGAAAGCGCCAGTACGTGAGATTTTCCGCAAGCGATTTTCTTGATTATTATATTGATTAGAGCGACGATTTTACTCGGTGAGGTTTGTTGCGAGTCTCTGGTTAATTTACCCCATCTGTATACCTGAAATTTCCACCACAAATATAATATCACCACCAAGAATCGAATGCAATGATGCATCTAATTTCGAAAAGTAAATACCTCGCCTTCATCTGTCAATGCTACCGCAGCTTCTTCGCTACATTCGACACTGACAACTTTTTTCTCCAACAGACATCCTCTAACTTCGTCAGGCGCTTGTCCGGCGCCAATACCAGTTTGTCCGGTGATATTATACCCCCAGCTGTACACCTAGAATAAAAGCACTAAACTTTAGTTTACCCCCTGATTAGTCGGTAGCGATGAAATCATACTTGTTACACCTTTCCGTCGCTACATAGAGCCAAACTGTGAAAAGATCCGCAAGCCACTTGAATAATTTGTTTTGTAGACAAAGAAGAGATCATAGTTGGCGTAGTAACAGCGTTTTCGCTAACAATTCCAGCTTGACCGCTGGCATTATATCCCCAGCCGAACACCTGGCCTTGTTCGTTGAAGGCTATAATATGCGGCCCACTGCCAAATGCAAATCCTACAAACAGTTTTAGTAGGTAATAATAACACTGAATAACAAAGACGTACAATTGGTACGATTGTTTACCTCGAATTTCTTTGTTGCATAGTTCCGGGATCAGTACGGGTTCCATAGGGCTTGAACTGCTATCGAATCCCAGATATTCTTTATCATTTTCACCAACGATGAAAACTTCATCGACTGTAGTCACGATTATGGCATTTTTTCCTGAAAAAAAAGGTGATACGATTTTATGATACTACGCAGTTAGAATTGAAAAATTTTCCCCGTGTTCGGCAATTCATCACGTACTTACCAGCACCGAAGATATGCACAAAATGAATTCGGTTGATGAGTTCCTCGCTCAATTTACTGAAAATTACGTAGTTCTGTAATCTAACAGAGGCCATCCTCATATATTATTATCTTCACTTCTTACGTTACAAAATCAAATCTAATATCGATTCATGAAAAACGAAAAAAGAAAACTTGGAAGTTTGACACATGAACATACACCAGTCTAGAAACGTAAATTAATTATTAAATTTACAAAAGTGATTGAAATTTGATCGAAATTTTTAAAATTTCTCCTGTCGATAACTAAAACGAAAAATTGAAAAAATTCAAAGTTTATCATTTTTTTTATAGGATATGTGAACAACTAACTGGATGGCTGGCACTCTCTCTCATTCGAAGACGTAAATTACTCGAAATTACAAATAGTAAATTTTCAAATGTGCGCTTTGTATTCGTTTTTAAAGATGTTTTTTCAATTGTTCGGTAGATAACGTTGTTGTATAAATGATGAAAATTTTTATAAAAAGTTGAAAATTTAATGAAAATGACTTGGTTCTTTTCTTTTTTGAAAAAAAAAAAATTAATAAAAAAAATGACAAAACTCAGCAAAAGTTGAAGTACTTGAAGTTGGTTTAAAAAATCACCAAAGTTGGGGCTGCACCTCCGCATGGCACGCAAACACATCAAATCAAACACAGTTCCAAAATGGATTCCATTACATTCTTAACGTCAGCTTACGTCGCGATTTTGTTGGCTGTAGCCTCGTTAATCGTTTGATCGGAATTTATTCGCGTGTTTCGGAAAGTTAACGAATTTCGAAGAGTTGGGACGATTGTGTACAACTATGCGAAGAGTTCAACGTAATTCAAAACCTTATAAGATGTCTGAATCTGAATGTAATTCTACGTCGCGTCGAAGAAATGATCACCGGTTTACACTAGCCTGCCAAAACCGAACTGGGCTCGTTATTTATCAACTGTAACTTTTGAATCTTCGAATCATTTCAAAAAAGATCTTCGGTAAGTACCTGATAAGTGCGTAAGTAATATGTTGGGTGTAATTACAGTTGCTGATATACTTATGTGTACCTGTATCCTTCGGTTCGGTTTTCATCCCTGCATAGTACGCATGCACAAACACAATAGGCACCAACATTACGATCATTCGCTGGAGTTCTCCTGTCGATAGTAGTTATTTTCTACAACTATAACTCTCAAAGTACCCAAGTGTACTTACACAGACGGGTAGTGCTTGTAAATTGTAAGCTGTTTGGTAATGTATCTTACGGACTAAATTAATCGGACCGAGTAAAAGTTTCGAGAATGATCTCATCATAAAGAAAAGCCAACTTAAAGTATGAATGAAAACTTGTTAAATCCTTGACGGAAATTTACGTTTACAACAAACTCTCTCACGCAGTCATCAATTTGAAATTATTTTCTGGAATTTTAATTCGTGTAGAATAAATTCTAATCTACAATAGCTTACAGTTGGCAAATTTCGCTCGTTTTCTATTTTTTAGTACCGTATATTCTCGTCTCGTCACTGGTGAAAGGAAACTTAAGTTCAAAGTTACCGGTACCAAGTTTTCTACTTCGACGAAAGGATTTAAAACGCCTATTGTGCAAGAATTTACGCGAGTATTGCTATATACAAATTCCGCTATCACCAGCGTCAGCGTAAATACAAATGAAATCGGGCGGTGAATTCATCGTTAAATGAAAACTTCGCTATTCTTTCTACCGTACATAAAGCACATACGTAAAACTTGAGATACTGTCGCCGGACAGAAAGAAGAGAATTTTCGTCAAGTAAATGACTAATTGTATTGTGGTTGAGAATTGTACCGTAGTCATACCTATAATTTCATTTGTGTCGTTTTGCGAATGTCGTAAGCTTGCGGTCGTCATTCTTTATCTACTTATCTACCTATTAGGGTTGTATATTTAATTTTTCGTTCAAATAATCAACGAATCGTGAGTGGACTTTGAAAATGTTGAAACGGAATGTCTAAAAATTAACCTTCGCTTTGGCAGTAACGTTTACAGAGTGACATAGGTACTAACTGAAATTTTACGTCAATTTATTCATTTGAATGAATAATCTGTATCGCATATTTACATTTGTTCGTTGTCGAGCTATTGAAAAGGTCTAGTCTGTGTATTATTATTATTATTATTGCATTTATCTACGAAGGGAATATGTAACGTGTGTACTATGTACAGTACGTTGTATAGGTGTTATAAATTGTATCAGGCAAACGTGTTGTTTATGATTTTTACCTTCGCTAAAATACGTGTCTATTCGTTGTCTGTTCGACGTTCCTTGTTCGATCGTAATTTAGCTAATGTTATTACCGCGCTGTAATTTCATTAATTAATATTTCCCCATCAAGTGTTTATTTGTCAGTTTGATAGTTTTTTCTTGAAATCGGAATTAGCGTGTAATTCTTTTAATCGTTCGTTGTGGGTATTCGTGGAAAGAAAAATGTAGTGCAAACATTTTTTTTTTTTTAAAGAATTAGATTTTTTTGCCCTTGTAAGAAGAAATTCTGTATGGAAAAAATCATTGTATTGATACTTGTCTATCCCAATTTTTTTGAAATCGTAATTAATCACCAATCTAATGGTAATTTTTCATAAAATCGAAAAACTTCAATTCGTAGAATCGAATTATATACCTATCTCTACGCTATATGTATAACACTTTATCCCTCTTTATCAAACAGTTTTCACTCCAGTCGATAAATAAAAAAGGAAAATAGATTTGAAAAATACAACTTTTCATCGATATGGGCGAATCTGAGCTTTTGCCAGTGCGTAAGAACTTAAGGAAATGAAGAAATTTTTTGCAGCTTTCATGTCATCTCGATTACTCACGACGAAGGCGGCAAAAAGTTTTCACATATACCTACTACCTACGAAACTCGGCAGCTTTTTTTCACAATGCTCCAGAAAGTCTCTTTTTCAAAGTGTAGATACCACTGTAATCGCATTTCTGCGAAATGATTTTCAACTTTCTGATTATAACTTTGTAAGTAGCGTAAAACTCGTACTATTTTTTTCCTCTTCGCATAATCCTAATCATGTTTCCAGTTGTAGTACGTTACGTATGTACTTAGGTGCAGTGTTGTGTACCTAAGTACGTATACGTGCGCGCGGGTCTGGTGAATATGCGACAAGTTACTCCATACATGGTCGAACATAATACATTCTTGAAAATTTACGAGAATTACGTTATATATCGATGCATAATACTACGTATTTATTTTTTCAAACGAGGGTAAAGTCCTTGTATATTTTCATTTTGTATTATAATTGGAATAAAAGATCTCACTATACGACACGTGTTTTGGCGATAATAATTCATCGGTGAAAGTATTTAATGGAAGCAGCGAACTGAGTTGGCATTTATTGAAATTACTCCTAACACGGCGCGCGGTCTTATCTTTTACGTAGACCACCTAACATAAGAATAACGATGTAAAGTTTTGTTCGACGCTGAGAAAGAAACTTATACTTAATAAATGACTGTGCAAATGATACTTTTATCTCGAGACAACGGTGGCGAATGATTAATCTTGAAAGTCTATATTATAGCAGTAAACGAATCATTGTGCCTATAGACAGCACGATATACTTATCTTGTTCGGCGGTCTTTTGTTAATTTTTACCCTTTCGTCGTTATATCACACGATTATGGTACGAGATACGTTTCACTGTACGCGTTTGAGCAGAAATAATAACCATCTCATCACTTTGCCACCATTAAATTGTAAAAAATCTAATTAAACCTCGTTTTCATTCTGAACGTTCGAGCGTGAACTGACATTGTGAGTTTTATTCGCATTTTCGCAGTCGGAAAATTTTCTAAGCCCAAATTTTCACTTTACATAGGCGTATTTTCGATGACGCGACGGCGACGTTCAGTCTTGCAGGTGTACAAAAGACACGCGCGTTTTGTCATCGTATGTCTGAAAATTTCCAGTAGACTCGATTTATAAATATTTAATAACTACACGAATATAGACCGAAGCTTTATTTGGCGTCGATTCTTAGACGAGAAATGGTGAAATGGGCACGTTTCAATGTTTCACATGCAAAATTAGGCACATTGATTTACTCTATCTGTCTGTGCTAGTTTGAGTACACTCCAAGCAACCCCTTGCTAGGTGGGTGCGACGAAAATTGCACTATTTACGACATTTCAGGGTATTTTGAAAACTGATTTTGGGCAACGTTGCCCCCTTCCCCTTGACTGAATCTATCCATCTGTGGTAGTGAGTCTACTCCGAGCATCCCTTCGTTTGGCAGATGGTCCAGAAAATGGGATTCAATTCAGAATTTATCGAATTTTGAGATACTTAAAGAACTAATTATCGGCAACGCAGCCCCCCTCCCCTCGACTTACTCTGTCCGCATGTGGAAGTTTGAGTCCATTCCGAGCAACCCCTCGCCAGGTGACGGTGAGTGTGACGAAAAATAGCATTATTTATGACATTTCAGGGTATTTTGAAAACTGATTTTTGGCAACGTAGCCCCCCTTCCCCTTTATTTACTCTATCCATATGTGGAAGTTTGAGTCCACTTCGAGCAATTTCTTGGCAGAGAGATGGTCCAAAAAATGAAGTTTAATTCAGAATTTATCAAATTTTGAGGTATTTTGCGAACTGATTTTCGACAACGTAGCCCCCCCTTCCCCTTGACTTACTCTATCCATGTGTGGAAGTTTGAGTCCACACCGAGCAACCTCTTGGCAGAGAGATGGTCCAAAAAATGAAATTTAATGCAGAATTTATCGAACTTTGATGTATTTTTGGCAACGTAGCCCCATTTCCCTTGACTTACTGTATCCATCTGTGGTATGTTGAGTCCACTCCGAGCAACCCCTCGCTAGGTAGATGGCCCAAAAAACGGAATTTAATTCTGAATTTATGGAATTTTAAGGTACATTGAAAACTTGTTTTCTGCAACGTAGCCCCTTTCCGTGGAACGCTGGGCTTCCCACGAGAGTTTGTGGAGACCGAACGTGTATCAACGGGCTCGGTACGAAATGAATTGTTTTTTGAAGAAGAGGAAAAACCTTTCCTACTTTCAAAATTACATTTTAGTTGTCTTGTATTACGTGTTTGCGATGGCTGTAAGCTTGTTCGTTCAGCTGCTTGTACAATTAATACCCTCACGAAGTTCTACACATCTACATGCAATATTCATAATACTGATGTACATTAGGGTGGAGTGAAATAAAAAACATACCTTGGATTTTCACTAAATTTGGTGGGGTAGTTTACTTTGAGTGAGAAACATCCCAAAAAAATTTTGAGCTCCCTAGGTGCAAAGGGAGGGGAGCAGGAGGTCCCCAAAGTGCACCTCCTTTTGAAAAAAACGCTGTTTTTTGTGTTTTTTAGCCAATCAAAATGGTGTGAGAAACCCTT
>FIZT01002893.1:0-12660 GCA_900065295.1 Paracoccus marginatus
GGGGGGGGGGGGGGGGGGGGGGGTTAAGCCCCGTAGCCCCCTTGCGTGCGCCACTGGTATTGATATTTCCTATCGTGTTTTTTTTTTTTTTTTTTCAAAATACATGTAATTCGTTGTTTGATTTTTATTTCCAACTTTGGCGATCTTCTTTATTTTCAAACTCTTCAGATTCGGCTTCATCAACGATATGTAAACAACGAGCCACTCCTTGCATAAATTTTTCTAAATAAAAACCTAGAAAAAGTTCATAAACTTTTTTTTCAAGTTCCTTCGATCAATGATATGTGAACAGTGAGACACCAATGCGACCGGTTGCCTTTCTGACCTTTCAAGGAAAATGATGATGATGAAGTTGTGCTCGAAAATCCTCCATTCGCAATTTTTCCTGCCAAAATGCCTCCAGTTTTACCTGTAAAATACGAAAAAAAATCCGTAACGAATCCCAATTATTCACATTTTGGGATTCAAGCATATCCAGTTCCAGGATAAGTAATTTTTTTTGCACAAATGAAAGTGTACCTACTTCTATTTCCAATTTCTAACACTGCAATCGAATGTGAAAAATAAATGATTTTTTCTCCCTGAAATTTCTCGTAAATGATAGTTTTGGTGAACTGTCTTTCAGCTTCAGTCGTCCTCATTCGTTGAAAATTGATATGGATATGCAACCAAAAATAGTTCTGCGTCAAACAACACATACCTACTTCAACCTTCGAAGGAAGTCCTGACAGATAAAATTTGTTGTCGGCCAGAAACAAACATCATGAACACCTCATCTCGATTATCTATAAAGTGAAAACAGAATCAATTAATAACGGGAAAATTGAAATTCAGGAAAGTCATTAGGTGTCTCAAGTGCGCTTGAAAAGTTGTGCGCCAACTGACCTTGAAGAAATCGATTTTAAAAACCTGCATTTTCTCACGTAATGAGAATAATTTCTACAACCTGAATCCCTGCTGAAAATATCTCAAATAATTCTCGCCAAACAAAACACCATTCTAAAAACTCGATACATTTATTTCGTAAAGTACATTCAAATCTAGAATATTTTTTATCAATATTGGTAAACTGGGGAGAAAAAAAAGAAAAAAAACGAGAAAAGAAAATGAGAAAAGAAAAAAACAAAACCGTAATCGATTTCACGAAACATTAAAATAAATCCTATACGAATACTTTAACCACACGAATCAACAGCGAATGCAGTTCCAGTTCGATATTTCGCAGTAGGTAGAAAAACCGTGGATAAAACTTTAAAAAAGTAACGCTGCCGAATCTTCTTCGTCAATACCCAACATCATTAAGTCGTTATCCATCACTGTGATGGGTCCGGGTGTATGAGACGACTCATCGACATCTTCGACCTCATTCTGAGTTTCATCGGTCGTATCACAGGCGGAAACGGAAGTATCGCCTTCACCTGCGCCTTCCTCATCTTCAACTTCGGCTCCAGTTTGACCCGTACGTTCTTCGATTTTTTGCTGCAAGAGTTTCTCTTGCTCCTCCAATTTCTCTCTTATTTTTCGCATGTGTCTGCGTTTTTTCTGAGAAATCGGATTCTTTTTCTTTTTGACAGTCGCCGGATCTTCGGCGGTACCCGGAGGCTCGGGCTCGGGCTCCTCTTCGACGCCGGGTACATCCGGCTCGTCGGGAAGTGGTACGTTATAGAGTTGTTCTTCGCTGGAGATGTGAACCGGTCGTTCGTCCATCGGTATCGGTATATCGGCGACGTTCGTGTTATTTGCCAAGATCTCTTTCATGGACGAGGCAATTTCGAGTATTTGAGAATTTTCGTTACCTTCGTTCAAAGTTAGTTGTTTCTCTTTGATGGTCGATCTGATCAAAGATACCAAGTAGTCTCGTGATAGATTGGCGGGCAACGCGGGCCCGGCATCTTGACTAGCTTGGTTCGATTGGGCCTGCGCAGGCTTAGGTTGATTCTCCGGATAAAGTAATTTCAGCGTTTCGTCGAAATCTTTCTTCCTCGAAATATTATCGTCGACAACGATGCTGATGACTGGCTCGTCTTCGTCTTCGTTGATATCCATGTCGACGACGGCCACATCCACATCGTTGGGACGATCATATTCGGCGAGTTGCTTCTGAATAGATTCGGTTAACGGGTCGTTCGTTTTGGGCGGCTCGCTCGGCACCGGTTCGACCTTCTTTTCGGGCGGCTTTACCTTCGCTTCGGCCGGTTCGGCTGGCTTTTTAATGGCGTTTTTCGACGGCATTTTACCAATGAAAGGGAATCTACGATCTATGATGGTTTTCCTAGCGGTAGTAGTACTTTTAAATGAATTAGTCGCACTCGATTTGCCATCTCTGGATCGGTCCGAGGTACTTCTATACCTGTCGCTGGATTTCGAGTCGCTACCATTGCTCCTTTTGTATCTGGAGTCGTCTCGAGGCGATCTTCGAGATCGGTCGTCGAATCGGCCACCTCTACCAGATCGATCGCTGCCGCCGCGATAATCGTCTTCTCGACGAGATCTCTCCCTTTCCGGAGTTCGACGACTGGCCGGCGACGACGGCGGTTTTTTCGCAGCCGTATCCGCGACCGATTTAGTCTTTTCGGGCGGCAGAGCTGGCAGCATCGGCGGCGGTGGTTGTTCTTTGCTTTTGGTCAGTTTCTTCTTCAGCTCTTGAAAATCTTTCTCTTTGCTCTTACTACGAACTTTGTTCATCCACTCTTGGACGAACTTATCGTCTTCATCGACGTTAAACGAAATACAAGCCGGAGTGGGCGCAGACGCGGGCTCCGCTTGAGGAACAGGCGCGACAGCGGCCGGCTTTTTAGCCAGTTCGCGAGCTTTTTTCGCATCCGTCACGACCATCTGGAACTTTTTCTCCTTTTCGACGCTGCGTTTTCGACTCTTGCTACGTTTGCGTTTGCTTTTCTTCTTTTTCTTGTGCGAACTGCGACCGCCACTGCTGCTGGAGGACGAACTAGAAGAGCTGGCCGAGCTACTCGTACTAGACGCTCGTTTCTTGTCGCCGTTACCGGAGCGTAGCTGGAGCGGCGGCGGCGGAGGCGGGATCGGCGTTGGTTTTATGTACGTTTCGGACGAGTAAGCCGGCGTGACCAGTTCGGGCGCTTTGACCGCGTGCTGAGCTTGCAGCGCTTTTTCTCGACTATCCAGCCAGTGATCTTCCCATTTCGGATTCGATTCCAAGAACGTCTGTAACATAATAGATAAGCGTCAGCGATGATCGAACGATACCCGATAACCTGGCGGCTCCTTCGCAGCGTACAAAAAAGACATATCGCGTAAAGGAGAAAAACGAGTAGAAGTGAACCGACGGCCAAGACGTCTGCGGGCTTCTGACGCTTTTAGCAGATCCTATAAAATTTACAAACAGTTCCAAAGCACCGGGGTAGTCTGGTGATAGGCATTCCAAGCTGAACGTCACCTATAATAAGCAAGTAAATTCGCATGTACGTTCTGAGCGAGTGGTCTATACTCACCATGTAGTTGTTTTCGTGCTGGTCTGATTTCAAATGAGCTGACGCGCAGTGTAAGTCGCCCATCCATTGGTCGCACAGTTTACAGTACCAGGCGGTCGCCGAGACGAAGAATGGCAATCCTAGGATCAGGAAGATGGGTCTGGTTATTGAGCAATGGATCGTATATTTTTACTTATAATGATAAGTGAATTAAAAATGAAAAAAAAAATCGAAAAATCTTCATTCATGATCCAGCGCTGCCTCATTTCATTTATTTAGAATCTTCAATTAGACGTGTCGTGATTTACCTCGAATGGGAATCCTTTCTGTAGGAGCTCCAGGATTGGTCGGTTTCTTCGTATCGGTTTGATTCTTATGCCACGGATAGTCGACCAAATTGTTTGTCTGAAATTACACCATTGACACGTTTAAATATATTTAAATTCAAACGAGACTGACGTGAGAAAAGAAACGTATCGTTATAATTATAATAATTAAATAAATAAATAATTGACTAAATAACGAAATATTCGATAAATTTTCTCAATTTCAAAAATCAATTTACATACCAAGATATCGAACAAGTTCCACATCAAAACAACAACTTTGATCGAGATCGGGAGAAATATCGTTTAAAAAAATTCAAATTACCAAACCCCTGAAAATCACGAGTGATTCGGGTTCGTTCGTCAGCATAAACGAACACTTCTCGTCATCACCAACTCGACTCTTCCAATTACATAATTATTAACATTAACAATGATATAAATACAGAATTCGAAACTAACCGTCAAGACTTGTTTATGCTCCGACGAATGCAAATGCAACAAATACTCCTTGGCCGTCTTGGGGAAAGCGTTGCAAACCCGACACCAATGTATTTCCGGATCGAAATACACGTAATTGACGGTATCGGCGGTATTTCGAGCCCATCCTTTGGCCGGACCAGGCTGCTTGATCGGTTTAGGTCTCTCTTGAGTGGCGGGCGCTGGTGGTATGGCAGCTACCGGCAACTCGGCGGATTTCGGCTTATCACTGAACCTAGAACTGACCGGAGGAAGTTTCTGTACTTCGGCCGGTTTGGGAGGCTCGACAGGTCGATTATAGATTTCTTCGAAGGACGATTTGAATCGATCCGAAAGCTTAGGTTCCTTCGGTTTAGGTTTTGGTTTCTCTACTACGGGCTGCGGCGCAGCCTGTTTACTCTCCGCGACCGGCGCCGGAGTCGGCGGTGGTTCGACGACGGTTATTAGAGTTACGCCCGAACTGGCAGGAGCCGGAGCCGGAGCTGGTGCAGTATTCGCAACGGCGGCGTTCTTTTCTTCTTTATCTCGTTTGGATTTCTTTCGGTCTCTGGAGTTGGATCGACGTCGTCGGTAGTACTTGTCTCGTGAGCGGGATCGGCGGCGGTATCGGTCTCGCGAACGAGATCTGGACCGGTGCCTGGAACGTGATCGGGATCGGCGGCCTTTCGAGTGCGATCTGGACCGGTACCGGGATTTGGAACGGTGGCGCGATTTGGATCGGTGACGCGATTTCGAACGGTGTCGTGATTTGGAACGAGCTCGCGACTTGGATCTGGCGCGCGATTTCGCGCGAGGGGGCGACTTCGATCTGGACCGAGATCTGGAATGCTTGCGTTTCTTTTTCTGATTTTCTTTCGCGCTATCGTCCTGCAAACAGGGAGAAAATACGATCGAATTTGAAAACGATCGAGATCAAAGGAGCAATTTTCCACAGAATACTTACGTGCTCGGCTGAGTTTTTCTTAGATCCTTCGTCTGGGCTGTCTGAAGAGCCCTTCATTCCTTCATCTTTGATGATTTTCGACAACATGTCGATAACGTTTTTAACCGCCTTAATTTTATTCAATATTTCGCTCTTTGAAAAATATAACGATAAAAGTAAGTCAACGATTTGGTCATACGCACGTAAAATCGACTTTTAGGAGACACAGATATGCATAGTCGGAGGTTTGGCCTTGGACGCCGTTTTCGAACGCTCGTGTGAAAAATCGTCAAAAAATGATCTGATTGATTAGAATGAAGCGTGCTGAATCCATTTTTGTGAACATTTTCATAAAATGATTGTTTAAGAGAATTTCAAAATTTTTTGAAAGTTGAAAAATAAAATTTTTTGGCGTTTAGAGGAGGTCGAAATCGGCTTCAAAGACAGAATCTCCAGTCTTGCTTGTCCGGCTATACTCTTTATGGTCATTTTGAAATACGTACTTGTAGTTTGTTATTCTCCCTCAGTAATTCATCTGCTTGAGGGGACTTTTTTTCAACGAATGTTTTCTTCTGTTTTTTCAATTTGCTCAATTCTTCATTCAACGAATTATATTTTTGCTGGTATTGTTCACGTTGGTCCATCAGTTTCTTGTTTTGTTGACGAATTTCTTCTTTGACAGCTGCAAAGTAGATAAAAAAAGATAAAATTACAGTGTGCTTAGTTGATAAGATTGATGGAAGAGGGTGGAGAGGAATTTCAAGTTGATGTTTTCATTCCACGTTAATTTTACTCGATGATCTAGGACTTACTATTTTTCTACATCAACTTACCATCTTCACTGTTCACTTTCTCCGTTTTCACCGATTCTAAAATAGAAATGAGTAACCAGTCAGAAAAGCTCGAATTAACGTAACGCGGAATAAATTTATAAAACAGTAGAAAGCAAAATGAATAAACGTACCTTTGGCGTTAGGTATTTTATCAACGATAACAGACGTACCAGGCACAGATGGCTGAGGATTGACCGGAATCCAGCCGACATTAGGCTATTGAGAACGTCTTTGTTTAATAAACAATTCAAAATACCGATCGGATTACCTCTGTTTCAATGTTATCGAATAAACTTACATTAAATGGAGGCACAGTCGTCGCGTAAAATTCTGCTGCTGCAGCTTCCGAGATGAAATTACGAGTAGCTTGTATTTCTGTCATAACGTTTCCAGCATACTGAAATAAAATGTTCGATAATAAACGGAATTTAATCTCAGGGACATTAAAGTAAATCAAAACCTAAATCCATACCGCGCCGTAGTAATTTCGATCCATTAACGCGTACGCAGGATTAGGAAAATGCGCTAAAGGATGAGCCGATCTAACGATGGTGGCACCGGATGTTGCATTAGGGGTAATGGTTGGAATAGTAGATCCCTCAATGACTGGTATCTTTCTGACTGGATGAGATTGTTCGGCTGGTGGTTCATTTCTCACATCAGGACTGTTATCTAGGTGGAAAGTAGACTCGTGCGGCATCGGTTTAGATTTCAGTTCGGAATTGAAGGAAATTTTGATTTTTTTATTGACTTCATTCCGGATTGATGCGCTGATCGGTAACGTATCGTCTAAGACGATCACGTCTTCGTCTTCGGATTTGATGATTCGCGGCGTTTTCGGCTCCTTGGACGATGCTTTTAGCTTCTCTTCGAGTTTATTCTCCACCTTGATTTTGCCAACTTTGTACGGCCGAAGGTCCCCAGCGTTCGGATAATTTTCGTCGAGTAGTTCGCTGAAGGGGTTCTCCGGATTTGAAAACCTTTCTCGGCCGAAAAGTCTAGATGAGCCGGCTGATTCGTCGTGACTTTGTTCGGGATCGTATAAAGAGGCGTCTTTGTCGTCGGATTTATCTTCGTTATCGTATTCGTCGTCGTACGCCCATTTGCTATAATTTTCGTCGAACTTGTTCTGCTTTCTTTGCAACGATCGGGCCGATTTGGCTTGCGTTTCGAGCTCCGGCTGGAATGGTTTTTTACCGGTCGCCGGATAAGGGTTGTCAATGAGTTGATCGTTTTTAAACGAACGTTCGTATTCGAGCAAACGTTTGGTATCGTTTTTCGATACTTTTTCGCGGTTTAGCCACGGAGCGTCGTTTCTAGTCTTTGGTATCGGATCGGCCGGTTTAGATTCACTCGGTTTGGTGTTTAGTTCGAAATCGTCGTAAATTCTGTCATCGGAATAAGCTTCTTTGGAAGTCATCTTCGTCGGAGGTGGTACGCGAATATCAGCGTCGTCGTCGTCGTATAAATTCACATTCGGAGGGTGCTCGCAAATTACGCCTTCCTTGCAGGTATCCCGATCGACTTGTTCGTTAGCATTAGGACACGTACGAGGGAAGAATTTATCGTTTTAACCCGTCAATAGCACGTCAACACTTGGTTTACAGGAACCGCGTTTTTCAACACTTGGGTTAATGTTCTTACCGAAATGTTACTTTTTATCGTAGATTTCAGACAGCGAACCAATATCATTCAAGAATAAATCGCCGTCGTCTTCGTTATCGAACATACTCTGCATGAATTAGCCTGAAAAGTAACCAAGTGTTTGAAGAAACGCTTCGTTTACAAAGCATTCGATTAAATACAAAATGCGCATAAATGCGTACGATATGATTATTTGAAAACATGACCAAATCAAACACAAACTAAACCACATGCAGTCGATAACACCGAAAGAAGTTTCATACATAGATGCATATTATCTAAGCGATGCATCTATGCAGCGCTACGTACAAACATGCTCCATTTTGGCAAGATACTTCCTTATTACTTCGAATACATAAATGTAACGTTTTCAATAGAATATCAATAAGAGAATGATAAAATCTGTGCAGCAATTACCATGATTACTACTTCAGCTTTGTCGGTCTATTCGAAATGTTCGAACACAACGGTAAAGTTTATTTCGTAACAGTACAAAAATAAACAAGGGAATAACGCAAAAACAAGTACAGTATTATGATTTTAAATTAATAATAGTCCTTTTCAAAATAAAATAACACAACTTTCTTCACAATCGAAAAACTCGAAAACTTTTTTTTGGAAAAAAAAATATGAAAAATTTTTGTTTTCACTTTTTATTTCAGTGTTGCCTTAGGAGTTTGACAGTGAAAAGTATTAGCAATGTTGCCAACTTTTCGAGTTTATACTTACCTATTTTAATAAACCTACCTTTTTTGAACATTATAAAAATTACGATTTTTTTTTTTAAATAATTGAACATTAAATGAAAAGCTGTGAACTTTTCGTTTGACTTTTCAATAATTATTTATGACGTTACGTTGTAAAAATTTCTGATCCAAGTAATCTTCATGATTGTTATCGCAATTCATCAGTTAATTTTCAAATGCGAAATTGCGAACTCGATTTTCAATTTCAATTTGGAATTGAAAATCAGAACTTGGAATTGAAAATCAGAACTTGAACTTGCTATACCTAGAGGGCTACTTCACTTTACGGTAAAAAAAAAGGAAATCAGCTGAAATAGTAGTTTTTATTTATTTTTTAAAAACCAACTCGCATATTTCTTTGAATGTTACCGAACAAAACGAAAAACACACCCTAAAGTTCATACATAAATTTAGTACTACATAATTAGAAAAAAAAAAAAAGCGAAGGAAAACAAAAATCGCTACGAATATTTCGACCTAGAACTCCTTCTTCCGGCATCTGACGACATTCTGGGATCATGATATTCGTGCATTCTGGGATCATGATATTCATGCATCCTAGGGTCAGGCCCCCTAGATTGACCTAATCTCGGATTCAACATTTGAGGATCGATAATTCTAGCATCGGCTACACGAGGATCTGAAATATAATGCGTTCTAGACGCTGATGATCTATTGCACATTCTCGGATCAGGATTTAGCCTCGGATCGGACATTCTTTCGGACATTCGTCTATCTCTGATATCGGACGACGACGTCGACATCGACGGCTGCCTCGAGTACGATTTATGAGAAGATGAAAACGACGACTCGGGCGACAACGTCACGGGCGATCCTCCGCCCATTTGGTGGCCCATCGTAGGCGTGAACGTCGAATCTTTACCGGCTTCTTCGTAATCTTTCTCTAGGGCCGAAATGTCTTCTCGCGCTTCGACGAATTCGCCTAGATCCATACCTTCTCCGGTGTACCAATGGACGAAGGCTCGTTTCCTGTACATCATATCAAATTTACGATTCAGTCTGGCCCAGGCTTCTTGTATAGCCGTCGTGTTGGCGATCATGCAGACCGCGGCTCGAACATTAGCCAATCCACTACCGGATGGGCAGACCGGCGGTTGGTAATTAATTCCTACTTTGAAACCGGTCGGACACCAGTTTACGAAACGCATCATGCCTTTTTTACGAATATTGTATATAGCGTCGTTCACGTCCTTAGGAGGTATACAGCCTCTGTACAGCATACAACATGCCATGTACTTGCCACTAGTCGGATCGCATTTGACTAATTGATTGCCGGGTAGGAAACAAGCGTTCGTTATCGTAGCGATGGAAAGTTCTTCTCGATCCATTTGATGAGCCGGTACAAACGGAGCGTACGTAATTAGCGGGAAATGAATTCGAGGATAAGGTACAAGGTTAGTCTGGAATTCGGTCAAGTCGACGTTGATAATGCCGTCGAATCGAAGCGGAGCAGTGATAGCTGAAATAACTTGGCTCAGGATACGATTCAGGTGGATATACGAAGGCCTGTCGATTTCCAAATTCGACGCGCAAATATCGTAAATAGCTTCGTTATCGACAATGAACGCGCAATCCGCGTACTCGATGGTCGAATGCGAAGATAATATCGAATTATAAGGTTCGACTATAGCTGCCGATAACTGTACGAAAAACAGAGAGAGTTGCGTGTTTAGAAAGACTAGTGTCGAAGAAGATACTCGATTCGTGAGGTATTCTTGGGTACATACTTACTCTAGGAGATGGATAAATGATAAACTGTAGTTTGCTTTTTTTCACGAACTCGTTCGCTAGTGCTTCCATGATGAGCGACGTAAATCCGGATCCTGTACCGCCGCCGAACGAGTGAAATATCAAGAAACCGGACAGCAAACAGCAGTTTTCCGCTTGTTTACGTATTTGATCTACGGCCTGCGAAATTTTCTCCTTTCCCACTGTATAGTATCCCCGGGCGTAGTTATTCGCAGCGTCCTGCTTCCCGTAAATCAGCTGGTCTGAATAGAACAATGCCCTATACGGACCCTGTCTCACATCGTCTAGAAATCCAACAAGTTTTACGCATGTAGGCGCCTTGTGAGATGGTAATTTGAGCTACTCTAAACAACGTTCGTCTTACCGATTACGCTCGGCTCCAAGTCGATGAACACGGTTCTCGGCACATGTTTACCGCTCTCAGTTTCGTGAAAAAACGTCGTGTAGTTGTCGTCAATGGGACGTGAATCATCTTGCATCGGACCCGAATATCCGCACGCATCAACTCCGTGTTCCAAGCAGTATAACTCCCAACAGCTGACGCCGATTTGGCAGCCCGCTTGTCCAACGTGAACCGAGATGATATCACGCTGCAAATCGATTAGTTGACATTAGTTAACAATTTATTACAATTAATTGCTGAATTAATTAACTCACCATTATAAAAATTTATCTGAAATTTGCGAGTTCTCATATCGATATGAAAATACTGTTTACATAACAAACCCAACTACGTACGCAATTCTGGCAACCAAAGGTTTGTTGTACCTAAAATCACCAGATCCGTTTGATCAACATGCTACAATTCATTTTTTTAAAAAACCACAAAAATAAAAAAATTAGAAAACCATTCGATTTAATTTGAAGCAATTTATTTAAAGATGACAAAACCCATTAAACATCAGATACGCTTAATTAAGTCTAAAAAAAAGAAAAGAAAAAGAGGAAAAAGATTACAGACAGAAAAATAATAAAAAAAGGAAAAAGATAACTATGTACTAAGAAATCAAATAATTTGCGTGTTATGCCATTTTCCATGTAGAAACTGCAAAAAAGGGAAATTATAAACAAGGCTATTTAAACGTGGATACGCGGAATCCTACGAATACGCGAGTTAATCTTAATTTTAAACTTGAAAAATTCAACGGGGAAGTATGAGGAAAAAATTTAAGAAAAATATTATCTACGTTTGTGTGAAATTCTACAGAACAAACGACACAGGAATAGGACCAGCTTAAAGGAAAATGAATATGGAAACATTATACAGGTATGTATTTTAAATAGCGTCAATATCGACATCATCTTCGCTATCTTCATGGACGTTAGCTTTGCTCGCGTTTGTTTTCGCCGGTTGTGCTTTCAAACTTGTCGCGTTAGGTCTGTCGCTATACTCGATCTAGAAAAAATAAAATCATTCCGTCAAGTACCTATACGCTTTTCTAAGTAGTCGAGCGTAGAAAATAGATGGGCATTCACCTCCACGTCATCTTCGCTATCGTCGTCGGACTCTTCTTCCTCCTCAGCTTCTTTGAGCCATTTGATGAACGGTTCGGCGGCTTTGTGAATCTCCTGACCAACCTCAGCGGACACGTACTTCTTTCTAACTTTGCTAGCCCACTCCAGCAGCACTTTCTCTTCCAAGATGTCAGCATCGTAGAACAGCTGCGAAAAATACAACGTAATATAATCAAATCTGACCGCTTTTCGAGCGTCGACTCGACTAGCTACAGCTGAAAAGAAGCTTATACCTTCAAGATGGGAGAAGTCTTTGGTAACAAGGTTGCTTTATGCAGATTTATAACTTGCTCGATACCTCCCAACAAGTATTTCTGGGCTTTTTCGTCGTCGTGAGTGAAAAACAGCAACAGATTCCGATGTTTTTTGATCTGAAACAGAAAATCGATTCGTTTTCGAACTTCGTAATCGAAGTCAATTGACGGGATGGATAGGCGAACGATGACGCAACACACCTGAACATGGATCTTTTCGTCGAACAACAATTCGGCCAAAATGAGCGGAGCTTTTTGTTTGATTTCCAGACGTTCGGCCTCGGCGACGGTCTCCTTGACGTTCAACGTACCAGCGTCACGATCGGCTTTCACCTTGGCGTAGAAAATATCCACCCTTTCTTTTTCGGATTTCTCCAAATCTTCGGTGATGGTCAACCCTTTGACGCCTTCGGTGAGCTCTTGACGTCTGACCTTGACCGCTTCTTCGGATACGTCCAAAGCCCAATCGTCGTCCTATCGCGTGCCATACAAATAGCTCGGTCAATATGTGGCCGAAATATAATAGTCTAGTAGATATACAAGGTGGACCCGCAAATAATTTTCAGCAAAGGTTTTTTTGCTTAATATTGTTCAGAGTGTCGCCCTAAACAACATACTAAAAGTCTCTCGCTGAAACCCTTGTGCGTCTCCCACAATTGTGGATCAAAGGCCCCCAAAATCAGTTTTTCCCTTCTACAGCCTCAAATATTCACCCAAATGTAAA
>FIZT01002897.1:0-11298 GCA_900065295.1 Paracoccus marginatus
GGGAGGTCAAAAATTTGGGTGGAAGGTTTTTAGATCCCAAGTAACATTTGGGACCACTTTTGACCGCAAAAGCTTCAAGGGCCGATTTCACCTTCTTATCGGGGGAGGCCCTTTGCTCCATTCTGGAATATTTTACCAAACTTCGGAAAATTTTCAAAAATTCAAAAAATTGACAAATTTGAAAAGTCCTGGTAAACAAAAATTTCCAAAAATTGACCCATACAAAATGACTAAATTCGAAAAAAATCGTCCAACCTACTCTGAAAATATTTTCCAAAAAAAAAAAAAAAAATCAAAAAACGTGTCGGACAAATTTTCGAAAAATTCGTCTTGCTCCGACATATTCAACGAAAATCCAGAAAAATGTCAAAAAAAACAAAAAAAATTGACCCGCAATACGAAAAACTTGTCCAAGTTTGAAAAAATGATCAAACTCTGAAAAATTGACCAATTCTGGTCAGTTGTACTGATCAGGATTGCATCATTTTTTTCCATGGCACTTATGGCGACGTTTCATTAGGTAAGTGGTAAGTGTTCGTTTCCTTTACTTTTGCTTTCTGTTTTGTTCATTTTGAGGGAAGGGGAGGGGGGGGGGGGGGTTGTTTACGTTATTTCTGAAAAAATGAACAGATTTTCAAAAAATTTCCCACTCAAAAAGACGAATCGAATTTAAAAATTTGATGTAATTCCAAATAAATTGCCCATCATTCAAAAAATTCAATATTAAGAAAAAAAAAGTGAAATTTGAAAAAATTCACTCACCAAAATTCGATAAAAAATAACCGAATACATTCAAAAATATATACCATAAGAAATGCTACAGAAAAAATGTGGAAAAATTCACTTTCTCCAAGCTCTCAGGGAGTTTCATGGGTGGCAAGTTGAAATTTATGCAACCAGCACGATGCTATTGCTTTGCTGAGTGAATGCAGTCCGAGCTTCGTAAAATTAGTTGAAAGGGAGTTGGATGCCAACTTTAAAAAAATCGTCTGTTTAGGGGATGCTCTCAAAAAAAAGCACGAGGACCTTCTGAAGATCCAAAAAATTATACGAAGTCGCAGCTTCTAATATGGAGCAAATATATCAAAGCGTGAATGAAGCATACCTATAGCCACTTATTTAATATTAAAAACGAAAAAAAAAAAAAAAAAAAAAAAAATACTTATCGGTTCACATATGCAATGGCATCTTGGTGCTGCGTGATACCCAGTCGATGGATGCCGAATTGTCCACCAACGTTATTGAACAGCAATAACGCTGCGAGAGCATAACAAAATTCTCATGTTCCGAACGTAAGGATATGGCAATAGGTACTCAAGTTGATTGCAAATCAATTTGGAACGATTTCCTTTCAAATAAATAAATACATACATAGTACGTATCCCATCACTCGAATCAAATAAGTAATTTCACCCCAACTCCCACCACTTGGAACTGTTACAGGTGCTTCGACCTGTTTCGCAAAATACTCCCAAAAATCAAGTCGAGTTACTCATAATCACTAATGAAGGGAAATGGTATTGATAAATAATCCCGTACCATTACCCGCCCAGCAACAATCCCATTTAGGTACATTACATTCCCTTGTACTCGTATAATGTATCCACCCCGAAATACGAGACATCAAAGTCACCCTGTACATTCCGATCATAAAACCCGAAAGGGGAAACATTTCTTTTATATTCTCCAACGTCATTCACCGTCATCACAAGCAACAGTAGCTTAATCGATACTTTGAAAAGAATTTCATTCAAAAATTAAAACTTAAAATTAAAAATACAGAACGACAAATTCGAGAAAACTTCATATCGTGTATTTCCACTTCCATACAGGCAGGTACACTTACAAAATCCAACAAAACAGAACCGAACAAAAATCGGTAGATGAATCGAGAAAGAAAAAAATATAATAATCGTAAAAAAAAAATAATAAAAAAAAGACGTCAACTATACAATAATGAAACAGTAATCAAATGGAATTATCACGAACGTAAAATCCTAAATATTCGTCATATTACGAAATTGATTGGGGAAAAAAAATACAAATAATAAATAAGATGAACTACTCCAAACAAAAAAACAAAATAAATCATCCACGTATAGGAAAACAAAGATTTAGGTACCTAGATACGTACGCTACATAATTGAAAAATGAAAAAAAAAATTAGATAGTAGATACATGAATAAAATACATCTAATTTAATAAAAAAAATAAATAAATAAAAATCACAATACGCGACGACGCGTTTTCGAGTCACACACGATAATCAAAAGCTCAAACCGACCCGTTCAAATTCGTGAAAAAAAAAAATTCCAAGACCTCCCAACCCTCGTCGAATACGTCGTACCCGAACCCCGACCCAGACGTGGCGGACACGACGCCGCAAAATACTCTCATCGATAGGTTGCTACGATCATCGTACGATATAAGTGCGTACGTACGTATACTTCGGGCATACGTGTAGACAAATCAGCCCTACCCCTATTCGACTCGGAACCGTTCGTTTCTAATTTCGCTTTACCTATTATCGACTTCTTCGTACCTAGACCGCATCATCTTCTTGACGCAGTCTTTGTACGTCTCGCCGGGAGCCGGAGTAACGCCTTGCGTTCGAATACCGAGTCCGGCCGACATAGGCCTAGCCTCGGCTTGAATGATATCGGTCCTACCTTGGTTCGACTTACCCAATCCCATGCCCTCCTGCCAGCCCATCTTCTGCAGCAGTTTATTGCCGACGTTATCGCCGCCGATGCGGTACTTATTCGGCTGCTCGTAGTTGACGGTCGCCTCTCTGGCCTTCATGTAGTTCTCTTTCAGCTTATTGGACGGCGGCACGTCCGGCTCGTTGTATTTCACCCTGCGCTCCTTGGCCCGATCCCTATACTGGATGCTTTTGCGACTAGCGTCTTCGCGACTGATACCTATCGACCTGTACCACTCTTCGAGGTTCTGCTTGTGCAGATCGGACAGCTGCTGGTGCTTGAGCAGCGTCTGCTTGTTGGGGAATTGTCGCTTGCACAGCAGACAGGCCATTTTATTCCAGTCGACGTGCTTGTCGTCCTGCTGCAACTCTTCGTTGTCTTCTTCGCTGTCGCTGCCTTGGCCGTATTCGGCGACCAGGCTGCTGTCGGGCGCGCTCGCCGCCGCCGCAGCTTGCTGGACGGCTGCGGCGGCCGCCATCGACGACATGTAGTTGTTCAGCATGGACGTCGGACTGGTGTCTTTGTTTTTGCCGAGCACGCCGACCGCGTACCCGATGTCGGCGGCGCCTTGCGCCTTCAGCACCGGCACCGTTTGCGTCGCTATTAAATTCTGTTTGGCTATTTCTTTCTTTTGGTTCAGCGTCTTGGCCCATTTTTCCATATCTTTGGCTATGCGCTTGGCCACTTTTACCTTATCCTTGTCGTCGAGCTTTTCTTTTTTCTTATCGTCGTCCGCGCCGTCCGATTTAGCGCCAGCTGATGCCTGTGGTTGTTGTTGCTGGTTCGAATCCGGTGCCAAGAGGTAGGTGGTTCGGGCGCCGTCCCAGTACAGGAATTTGTTGATCTTCGAGTTGAAGTAGTACTGCGAATTGGCGTCGTAGTACAGCGTGGTAAACGGATCGTAGTAGTAGCCGGAGGTTTTGTCGTACTGGTACGTGCTGACGTCCGGTACGGGGTAGCATTTGGCGCCGTTGCCGGACGGAGGCTCGCTGCACACGTTCATAGGCGGCGCGCTCACCTCGATCGGTGTGGTTGGTGCGGCGACGGTGGTGGCGGCCGCAGTGGTGGCGGTTGGCAGAGCGGCGCCAGATACGGTGGTCGAATCTCCGTATCCTGTGCTGGTGGGATTGGCGCCGATTCCGTCCAGCGACGGTATGGAGCCGCCGTCGTTGATCACCTTGGTGTAGTAGTCGGTGTAGTGCTTGACGTAGGCGTCCTTTTCGGCGGTGGTTTTGGCGTACATGGAGGCGCTGAACTCGGCCAGACGAGGTACGTCGTTCAGCGTGTATCGAGCGGTGGCGGCGGCAGCAGCGCCGGCCGACCCGTCGTTCTTCTGGTGGCTCCATTGGGCGGCGGCGATGGCGGCGTTGCCGGCGTTCGACGCGGAGCCGCTCGATACGGTCGTGGCGACGGGGATATTCTTGCAGTAGTACACGTAGACGGAGCGGCCGTCGATGCGCATCTTCTGCGTGAGCAGCGTATTGTGCAGGTACATGGCGTCGGAGACGTTGTTCATTTCGAGATAGCAGATGCCTCGCGAAACGTTCGTATGCTTGTCGCGGCCGATACGAACGCTACGAATGGGCAACGAGCTCAACGATTGGATGGCCTTCAGCACGTTCTCTTCGGTCGTCAGCATATCGAGTCCTTTGAGCATGACCGTGTGCGTCGGATGCGAACTACCCTCTTCGTAGTCGGTACGTTCGCCGAATTTGCGTTCGGAGCCGCAACGGTAACAGTATTCGCGACGTTTGAAATTCATCGCGCAGCATTTGCAATACCAGTCGGCGCTGACCTCCTTGTCGAAGTCGCGCTGTATGCTGTACTGCATTATGGCTCGCTGATCCTTCAGTCTGAACTCTCCGTCGTGCTTCTCCACCAATCCTTGAGCTTCTTCGGTCGAACCGAATTCGACGAACGCGAACCCTCGCGACGAACCCGTATCTTTCTTCCGTATCAAGCGTATATCTCGAGGCGCGCCCCCGATTCGAATCACCTCCTCGCGAATCTCCTTCTCGGTAACGTACGGACCTAGACCGCGAATAATCAACGTCTTATTGGGCACTTGCGACTTATACGAGCTACGATCGTAATGCTCCATACCGGAGTCGCCGTACTCGCCGCCGCCGTATCCGTCGGACGGTCTGCCTCCGTCGCCCCACACGTGCGCCAGCCAATCGTCTTTCACCCTGTTCGCGAACCTGTCGCCGCCGCCGCCTCCGCCCCGGTGATAATAATCGGTATCGCGTTTCCGCTCGTAGCTGCGCGAACGTTCGTCTTCGACGCTGTCGTCGCGCCATCGACGACGTGACGACGACGACGGCGGCGAATCCCTATACCTGTCGCGGTCGTCGTAGTACCTACTTCGCGACGACGACGAATACCGATTATCGCTGTCGCTGTCCGATCGATCGCGACCGCGCGAATAGCTACGTTCGCGCGACGATTCGCGGCTGCTGCGATGGTGACGTCGTCGGCTGCTGCGCTCGTAAGCTCGTTCCGAAGAGCGCCTGTCGCGCGGGCTACGGTCGCGGTACCGGCTACCGCTGCGGTACGAGTCGCCGCTGTCGGCTCCGTGGTCGTCCGAGTATCGACGTGAGCCGCCGCCGCCGCCGGCTTCGTTGTTGCGCCAGCTGCGCTCGTAGTCGCCGATGCTGGTGTTACTGCCGACGGCTGAGGTGCCCGGCGGGGATGAGCGCATATTGGCGGCGGCGCTGCCACGATGGCCGGAATAATCGTAATTGCCGCCGGATGACGTGGTTCTGTAGCAATCGCCTGGGTATCCGCCGCTGCCGGACATGGTACCTAAATACCTTTGGGAATTCATTAGTAGGAGGGGCAGAAAAAATCAAAAATTACGATCAGTAAGGTTCGCTTATGCTCACGTACGTGAATTTGAACGTATACAATAAAGCCGCCAGAACGAAATTTGCGATCAACTAAAATACCGTCGAAATAATCCAAAAACACCCGCTGCAAATGAATAGCGTCGATTTCTCTTCCAAAAAAAAATAAATAAATAAATAATCACACCATCCAGCATAACTCATACCAACTTGTGGTAAATACGTAGCTCGAAACGCTACATGAATTTTTTTTTTGCACTTCCGGTTCAAAATAAATATACCTTGCTGGTTTCATCGTTCTTTCCTTCGATTTACTTTTGTTTTTTTACTTTTATTACAAATTACTATTCCATATCTTACCTATTGGAACCGTGTACAGAAAATACTGTTCTGCGAATGCTGCCGGTGGCACAATAGAGGTAAATAATATATTACAACGTGGTATTTTTTCCCCCGGCTCCAGTCTTTCTTTAGATAAGAAAAGCGACCGGGGCCAGCGCGTTAAGAATTTTTACAACGCTGCGAATCGCAATGACAACAACAACGACCACGATGTGATGATGAACGTTCTCTTCTCAAATATATGATCTGTAATTTTAGAGTCACATAATTTAGAACACACGCAATACTATAAAATTGATGGATTAATTGTCATCGTTCGTCACTTTAAGACGGTGTCAAATTGATAACAAGAAAAGTTTACTACAGTTGCCTTGGCACGCGAAAAAGTCACACTTGGCGAGTCCTATTTCGTTACTAGTGTTCAAAAAATACTTCACGCGATGGTTTACGAATTTCACGAGCGACATTTAGCAAAAAAAAAAGAAGAAAATAGCGCACTAGGAACGATCACAATACACAAGTATCAAAGTCATGTAAATTGATGAGCTGATCGGATAAGAATAATGATACGTAATAACGACGAATCTTCGCAGGTAGGTACAGTCCGGAAAACGGTATCTTCTTCGGTCGCATGGTCTTGAAATTGGTAAAAACCTTCTTTTTTTCGTTACGGTGGAGAGCAGACGTAGAGGGGCGTAAGTTCGATTTTTCCCCAATTTTACATTACACGCGATGCACTAGGGAGGGAAGTAGCAGAGAATGCTACGACGAGATGATGATGTTGATGAAACAAATGAGGGTAGAAATTCGATCATTTCCGGGGGGGGGGGGAAAAAATAATCGCTCAATTCACATACTAACTCGTACGATCCGGTCGTAAGATACTATGCATTACAGCTGGCAAACAAAATGTCAAAAATCACTCATTTCACGAAATAATTCGAACGGATGGTCGTAAGTTACTATGCATTACAGCTAACAAACAAATCGGGGAAAAAACTCTGTTCTTTTCCGAACAAAAATAATCACTCAATTCACGAAATAACTCGTACGATACGATTGTACGCATTACAGCTAGCATTCAAGGTGCTGAGGGGAGCGGGGGGAACATAAATTCGACAGACTATAGCTTGCTGCAAACATCATACGCCTAATTAAAAACTATTTCAGCCAATATTGCTTCGCAATAATGGGCAAACGAAGATATTTACACAAAGTACCAATTACTGGTAATAATTAACGGCGACAGAAGAAAATGTTGTACTACCAATACAACGACCGCCAGCATCGTATGCACGCGTCTACGTACGGTACGTGTCTTTACTTTAAGCGAAACGACTCCTGCTTCGGATACATTTGGAATCCAATATCATAGTGTACAATACGTACTTACATTACCCAATTTGGATCGGAATACATATTGTAATTCGCAGTATGGCTGACCATTATACAGCGATGAAATAACGAGTACCGTTTTACTCATTCTTAAACGCAGAATAATCAAACTTACCAAACGATCTGAACATCACAACACATAAAATATTGTACTATTCCGATTGAATAACGTTTAAATGCATTCAAAAACACTGTAGACATTAATTAAACGTAATAAAACTAGAAATATTTCAACTTCAAACATAATTTATCCAAAAGCAAACGCATTAACGCAACGTTAATGAAAAAGTATGCCAAACTTTGCTCAACCGAAACTCATTGTTACCCGGACGAGAAACGAGAATTTGCTAGAAATCGCATAAAAATACGTTTTATTTCTGAAATCGCGAGAAATTAATTTTAAATCGATTAAAAACGGTATTTAGAAATCTGAATGAATTTTTTAAACGCGTAAAAATGATTAATTAGAAGGAAAATAATTAATTACTACGAGATCACTTTGACGCGTCGAGTTCGCTAACGAGTGTAACACTGCGCTCTCTGCTTTACCTACTTTATCTGAACGCGACGTGGAACCGAAACCACTACCTATCTTCGGATGTGCGTTTTTTACTTTTTTTTCCAAGCAGTCGGAAATATTTTGATTGGATTAATTAAATTTAATTAGTGCGACAAATTTTACGAATGAATTTTCACGAAATATCCAATTTGATATTTTACGCGATGAAAAAAATATTAATTTGATCGCGAGTGTACACGCAACTGCGGCTTGCACCTTGCAAAGTTGCAATTGCAATATTCATGACCGTCACACCCCATCCCCATCCCTCTGCGACAACCCTTCCTTATTCGGCTATGTGTAGAATTAAATGCCGATTTTTCAATTTATTTCAATTTTCTTTGAACGATTAGGCAATTTCATGATTTTTTTATTCAACTTTTACGTTGATTGTTAATTTACCAATTTAGTATTACTTTAATTAATTCGGTGATTAGTATTGTAATGAATGATCTATGATTCCATGTATTTTTCAAATTTTTTAAAAATAATTTTCATACCATTTTTTTTTTTCAAATTTCAATTCTAATTTGGTACTTTCAATCACCTAATGATGGATTGGCTTCATGTCTCTTGACTGATTTCGGTTAATCCGTGTCAGAACAAAATCTTTCATTAGATTTTTTTTTTTTCGTGGGGATCAACATGGGATATACGAGTAGTTTACAATTATTGAAGGGTACGTGGTGAAAAAGGCAGTAGTCCAATCTCTCTAGGAATTGACTGTTTAACCAGTTATTGTGAAATGAACTTTTGCATCAAAACGATTAAATAGTAACATTGGTAATTTATTCTCAAATGTTTAAACTTTTTATGATCACAATTACCACGTTTCTTAGTGCTAGATTCATTTAGCAATAACGTGTCAAAGTCAAAATTGTCAAATGTCACTACTGTCCTTTTCACAACGAACTCTTCAATGCTACCTACCTACTAAGCCAATTGAAAACAAATCTTAGCCTAATTTTTTTTCTCGCCAAGCTTGAAAAATAATTTGATGTTTTTGTCTTTTGTGTAATGCAGCGTCCACACGATCCAATTTACGAGTATTTGGCAAAAACTGAGGCCCGGTTCACACGATCAAATTTATCTTACATTTGTAAAATAAATTTGATCGTGTGAACCGGGCCTCAGTTTTTGTCAAATAAATTGGATTGTGTGAACGCAGCATAACCGGTCATATTGGTAGTTTTGCTCAGGAAAAATCCAAAATTCACGATTTTTAGGCCAAAGTGTTGAAATTCAGTTTTGTCAAATTCTAATTTGTCAATTTTTCCAGAATTTTAAATTGTTCTGATTTTCTGAGTAAGACGATAGGCTAATTATTCGTTGATTATTTTCAAACTACAACGAAATAACTTTTCGCAGATATAATTTGTCGTAGTCAAGTACATAATAAACTATAAAAATGTATTGCGTAACCTTATTTCACGTTGATCGTGTTATTTTTATTTACCTACTCGTGAAGCAGCTTTAAGCGCTTTGCAATCTTAGAGACGCAGCTATAAGCGCGCATTTTCATTTAATCCAAAATCCAGTAATTTAAAATACAATGTCCTGGCTCGTCCAGTGACATTTTGTAAACACCAGTCAACATCGTTGGATTTGCTTCTTTCACTGGTTGCGTTCACGACCACCTACACACACTGCACTGCAGTCACCTTTACACCTGAATCGATGGTTTTTTTCAAAGACCCCTTCCTTATACCGTATAACCTGATCCCAGACACGGGTAAAGTTCGCCGGTATATACCATACACATACATATAGGTACCTACGTACAATCGTGTACGTGCGCATATTTTTCTATTATATTATATATTTTTATAAACGTCAATTTTTTTTTCCACTCGTAAGATTACTCGGGTGGTGGTTCGGCAATCGGCATTTGCATAGATAAGAAGCGGCAGTCGAGGCGGGCGGTGGGTACGGAGTGAATAACAACAGTTGGAGATGACACCGCTTTAACGGTGTGCCTCCTTTAGTCTTCGCGTTGTTATATTTGTTACGTTGGGAATAATATTAACATAAATTATAATAGAAAACGCACACGTAGTAGTAGTAACTAGAAACCAAACTTTCAACTGTTTTGTACAAATACACACGCTTCGCTTGTACAAGCCTCGCGCCCCTGCCCAACGCGCCTCTCGTCACCGAATCGCATCGCGTCCTATGGAGTAGGTATACGTACAACACATTGATAAACGTTTACGTGTACCGTGTACTATAGGTCTTTTTGTTTGCACATATGATAAAAATTTCGCTTCTAATATGTGTAACACACTATATACGAGTATTGCTCGTATGCAAATTACTTATCTATATGGCGTTTTAAAAATAGTATATTTTATACTCCGTTCTACTCTACCTACACTTACATGTGGTTTACATACGTAGGTAGGTAGGTAGGTAGGTAGGTATGAAGGTACGCGGTACCGCTCCAATTAGATAACGCAAACTTAGGTACATAGGTCTGGTTGTCGTTGCTATTGTACCATATATTTATATCTAACCCGGAGACATATGACTTTTCAGTCACCCGAGTGTTTGTTGAAAATTTATCAACAAGGAGACTAAACTAGAGGGTGTCCCTCATTAATAATGGTCATTCACCGACAATACAGCGACAGCTCGATAGTCGATGAGGAAGGATGTAGGGGTCAGCGACACCTTTGTGAAGGAAAAAGCCAATAGGATGAACCGATTCGTAGGTCATTGGGTTTTTTTAATATTTAGAGTAGTTGAAGACTTTGTTAGAAAACAATCGAAAAGTTACGAATGAGAAATTTTTAAAATTGGGCAATATTCCCTTTAGGTATATATTGAATAAAGTAATTTTTCTTTTTTAAAAACTTTCTTCAAACCCGAAATTTAACTACGGTCAACGCGGATAAACTGTAAAGAAGGGCAACTTGAGTACTTTCACCGCGTTTTTGGACTTACAATCGGATAAAAATTCAAAAACTATGGATGATACTCGTATTCTGACCTCCAAAATTTAAAGTAGAAGAAGCAGAAACATATTACAACGGATACACTTTCGAAATATAACAATGCCAGACTCCAGTAGGTAAGTAATTCAATTCCGAAGGAGTTCGTCAAGGAAGTGCTGAAAGAAAAAGAAAACACTCACAGCCCGAGCGAAGCAATGATGAAAAAAATTCGATTTCTTTTTTCAATTTTTTAGAAAAAAAAAATGCTCAACTTTAAAGACAAACCGTTGGGAAAAAGACACCTTGAACAATGAAAATTTTTCGAAAAATGTGTTTGAAAAAGATTAACAGTGGATTTCCCGAAGGGTCTAGCCCGCTAAGGTAGTGGAAATTGCCCTCAGCGATTTTTGCGAATCGATCGCATTTTCAAGTAAGTATACAAGAATAAGAAAATTTTTCGGCTTATCAGTACTTCCCAATTTTGAACTGGGGAGGCGTGACCTTGAAAGGTGTGATTTTCA
>FIZT01002937.1:0-25127 GCA_900065295.1 Paracoccus marginatus
CTCGAAAAATTGGTGGCCTACAACCCTCAAAAATAGGTAGGTACCAAGTCAAATCTATATTCTAGCCCACTCCAGAGGAAATTCCTGCGTGCGCTACTGTTGTAATAGACTTACATTCAAAAGAAAAAAATTAAAAGAAGAATGCAAACAAATTCAAAAATCGTTTTTTCTAAAAATGTTGATTTTTCTAATAATACTTATTCAACTTTTAAAAATAATTTCCTAAAATTGTCAAATTTTCTACAATGGACAAATTTTCTAAAATCGACAAATTTCCTAAAATTGTCAGATTTTCTAAGATGGTCAGATTTTCTAAATCGTCAGATTTTCAAAAATCGTCAGATTTTCAAAAATCGTCAGCTTTTCAAAAATCGTCAGATTTTCAAAGTCAGAGTTTCAAAAATCGTCAAATTTTAGAAAATTGACAATTTTCCAAAAACTGACCAACTTTCAAAGCCTGCTCGATTTTCAAAAATCGTAAATTTAAAAAAAAAATTTCGAAAATTTGGCAATTTCAACAAATCAATGTAATATAATTATTTGAACGATTTTGAAAAGTTTCGAAAAGTTTGACCATTTCTGATAATTCTGAAGAATTTAAATTTTTGAGAAATCAACAGTCACAGCAATTTGGGAAAATTCATGAAGACGTTGTTAATCGATTAAAAAGATCAAAAATCGGGTATTGAGTCAAATTTCAGCTTTTTATCTCAGCTGGAACAAATTTTAACATACTTGCTTACCTACTTTACAATTCATAGACAAAAACTTGAATTTTTAAGCATTGGAAAACACTCTCTTCAAATTTTCTTATCACAATCATTATAAGTACCACCCTTTTCTTTAGAGAAAAAATCGTAGCAACTTTTCTCCTACTTTTACTATTTTCCACCCAAATTAAAATCTCTGAAAGACGCTACATCAGCACATACCTACCCATAAAGAATATTATTTTCTTAGAAAAAAAAAGAATTGGTACGAATGTACGCTTTTTCAGGAAAAATGAGAAGCAAGAATTTTTACGAAGCAATAAAAATCCCTCCAGTACAAAAAAAGACACTGACTGTGAGCATAAGACGAACTCAAAATTTTTCAATATTCCTAAATCGAGATTTGCACGGTTACGAGCCGATGAGATCATATTAAAATTTTTTTGAATTGAAGAAATAAGATCACATTTTTTTTTTTTCTGAAAAAAATTGTTGTTTTTTAATAAAGCATTAATAACCGAGGTGCACTTCCTCTAAAAATTTGCATTTTAAAAAAATTAAGATAAAAAAATTCGTAGAAAATATGCAACAGTATAATTCGTCTCCCCCTCCTTTTCCTTTTATTCTAAATCAACATCCTATTTTTATCGTTTCCTTTATCCCCTCCAACAGTATATCCGACACATCTACTCCTACACACAAGGCAATATGATAATTTTTGGACGATATAAATTTTCATATGAATAAGTAGATAGGTGGTTAAATTTTAACAACGAATTTAACGCATTTAAGAAAACCTCCTCTTTAACGTGTTTGGCGAATTTTTTTCCGCCAGTTTACCAATAAGTAAATATGTAGATCGTTTGAACAGAACGGTATAATTACGCTGTAAAATTGGGCAAATTTCAATTATACGGGTGGGATGATTAAATCACTAGCAAGTTGTACAGAGGTGTAGGTACATAGATACACACGTGCGGTATCGTTGATATTAGAAATCATCTTTAATTAATTTTCGGCGGGCAACTTTGTACACGGTGCTTACGTCACGACGAGGGTAAAGATTTATGGCGAAGTAGGCTGTCGTAATAAATTAATGATGCATATTTTTTTTAACGCGATAATTCTTAATTTATTTTTGAAAAACATTAAGAAAAGTAGTAAGTACTTTTGTTAAACATCGCGTGTGTTTGTTGTGTTCGCGGTGTTGAAGGCAAAATAAAAAATAAGTAAGTATCACGATAAGGCCAAGTGATAGCTCGATTATAGAAAAGTGTAACGATTCCGAGAGTTTTCGTCGAAACGAGATATCTCATAAATGGTCATAAATTGGAAACGTGTACGCGACTGATGGCGGGGCAGCAATGCACAGCTATCAATCTACGATGCAACGGAAATTATTTATCTACTGGGGGATAATTTTCAATTAGTCATATCTTGGGCGAAATATCGCACGAGTGGAAAAAATTTGATACCTTGGGGCTTTCGATGAAGCTTCGCATAAGTTCAATGGCAAATTAGACCCGCCTTCAGATTAATCATATTTTTTTCATATCGAACCGGTTGGTTACCCACATTCTCGTCGCAATTGAACGAATTTCGGTGTTTATCCGTTCAACTGCATCTAGGTATATGGTAGGTATATTATCTATGGTGCCTGTAGTACCTACATATGTATATGCTACGATTGCAATTTGAAAGTTTGACGGTATAGGCCGCCGGGAACACCTACACAAATACACACATACGTACTGTATATCGTTACAGTAGTATATACGAGTGAAGATAACGTTTTGAGCTCACGCGAGGCTATGCATATAGCGGTACGGTAAATAATTGAAACCCGTGTCGAAGAAGGCGACGCGACGTGTCGCCATTAACGTCGCATCTATCTAATTTGGTCGTTTAGTTTTCGCCAACCGACAAAGTCTACTCGCATGTCACATTTTCAGAACATGGTCGTCAACAACAGGTCGCCTTAATTGGTGCACTGCACCCGGCCTGCATGGGTGCAGTAGACGCGAGGCGAACAAGGGAGGTGCACCGAGCATCCATCGGCACCAGTCTGCTGAGTTTGAACAGCTCAACATCTCTCGCGCTTAAAGAGTAAACAACCGAAACGTTTCATGCACTGTAATCTAAGCTCGGCCGTAATTACCATCGCAGCGCGTCCGAAAATACCACGTCGTTTTACCAAATAAAGAATTACCTGCTTACCTCAACAACTATATGTTACACAATAACCATATTTCTGTATCGTCGTGTGGTTGTACACCGATACACTCATAGGTGCGTTTCGTGTGTACAATGAAATGAAAACGAAGGAAAAAAAAAATTAACTACATACGTACGAAAATCATCGTCGACGCTCGATAACAACCTTTTTTAAGCCTCAATCGATGAACAACGACGTTAAATGTTAAATAGGTAGTATTAGGTAAAAAAATACGGAGCGCAACCGACGCGACGCGCCATCGGTTTTGTCAACTCGACGTAAATCCGGCTAATTTTTTATTTATTTATTTTTTTTTTTACCGAAAGCGCCAGCACGAACGTCGTAGTCGCGCACAACTTGCGAAAAAACAGAAAGAATATACGTATTAATGATAAAATATTCAAATTCCTCAAATTATGCGCCGATTTTGAATAAGCTGCGAATTTTTTTTTTTTCGTTTATATAAGTACGATCTCGTGGTAACCTAAAGCGAGGATTTGCTTCGTACAGTACATTTTTTTTTTTTTTGAATATTTTGGAAAAAAATTATATTTTAGGACAATTCTGTTTCTTTAATTTATTGATAAATTTTGCTGCAATTTTTTTTTTTGCTTTTTGGGCAAAAACTTACACATTTTTTTCTGGTTTTCTACTCTTTAAAAAAAAAAAAAAAAAAAATACAATACACTTGGAAGAAATTTTTCATCGATTTTCCTAAAAAGTATTTTAATTTTAATTTTCTAAAAAAAATTGAATCAGAATTTGTAGAATTCAAGAGAATGAACTCATTCTTTCGTTTTCTTATTTCTTATTTTTTGAACATGCAAAAGTGCGTTCCTGTAACTAAGGTTGCAGATGCTGAAGCGTAGCAATTGAATTTTAGCAAATTTTTGAAAATCAAAAGACAATACGTGTTTTGGAGTGTACTAAGTACGAGGAAAACAATTCATTAAAAACGACCACTTTATGGGCAAAAAAACACACAAAAAAAACAGTTTTTAGGTTCTGGCAAGAATAATTATATTTTGAACATCTAGAGCAGGTAATGCATAGAAATTTTTTTTTTCCGAATTGCCTCTCCAAAACTTCATGTAGAAAATGCAATTTGAAGTTTTCAAACGCGTGTTTTGGCTAGAAAAAATTGTTGAATTTTTTTTTCAAACCACCAACTAATACTCCATCATATAGTGTACAACCCACGCAAATTTGAATAAATTCGGTTAAAAACTCGCAAAAATAAAAATTCTCAATGAGCAAGCCGAAAAAATAACGTTTTGTCCCATAGCTGGGAGTGTAGGAGAGGAGTAGGGATTCCTGAGAAATGGGCGATTCTATTCTAGTTACGGGGGAGGGGGGAGGACCGAGGGTACCTATTCGCCTAGACGTACTAAGGCACATTTGTGAGAATTTCAAAAGCATTTTTGGGAAACTGAAAATTTCAAAAATTTGCTAGGACCTGAAAAACTGCTCAAAATACTTCAAATCGATCAATCGATTTATATCCAATTTCAGTCTTCTAACTTGGCCAGAAAACAATTTACAAATTTTTAATTACACATCTGGCCCAAATTCAAATTTTTCAAAATTTAATAGCACCTGAAATGATGCTAATAATTTTTAGGAAAAAAAGTTCAATTTCAAAGATTTTTTTTTATTCCAAAAAAAAAAAAAAAAAAAAAAAAGGCAGAAAACGTCCATGTAAAGGTCGTTGTCGTGTGGTAAGCCAAAAGAAAAAAGGCAGGAAGTAGTCGTCTTGAGAGTGAATTTTAATGTACGTTTTTGCTTCTGTGTATTTGCAGTGTAAAACATTCAGCGTCGGTCCCGAAGAAACGGCTCGTGATTGCGTTAAATTGGCATTAGAACATTTGGAAATGAGACACTTGGATTACAATCAGTTTCAACTATGGGCGAAGACTGCCCGCGATGAAGCGCCATATCCGTTGATCGGTCACGAACGTCCGTTTGCTATAAAATTAAGCTGTTTGAGAGATAGTCTAAGTTCCGAAGATGGATTCGATCTGGATCATTGTAATAATATACACGACCCAGTGGCCAGGTGTCATTTTATTTTAAGGTGAGTATTTTTTTTTTCAACTCGTAAACGAAGCTCTAATTGGTTAATCGACGCGACGGTGGTCCTGACGGTGATTTTTTTTACCTTCTTTCTTTTGCAGAAATTCAGCTAAAAATCCAGTCTTAGAGAATAAAAAGAATAACAAAAAATCTAGTACCAAAACGATGAAAATAGGCCATGTTTTTCGTAGAAGTTTAAGCAAAGACCAGTCAGCGTGTTTATTCGGAATTCCATTGTGTAAATTAACGGACGGCGAAGTCCTACCTAAACCTATTATGGTGAGTTTTCAGCTTTTGGTTTCGTATTGTCACCGTATGATTCATTAACTAAACTAAACATATACTCGTACACCTGTACTGCCGAGCACGTATCTATCCCTACGGTGAAGTTGAAAATCACTCGTAGTGACGATGGGTCATTTCGATGTTTATAAATTTCATCTCATTTGTTTATCCTTATGTTTGCAGAATATGTTATATCAAGTGTTCGCCAAAGGACCTTTTATGCAAGGTATATTCAGAAAATCGGCGAACGCCCGTCTAGTACGCGAACTAAGAGATAAACTCGATACCGGAGAAGAGGTTACCTGGGAACATGTACCAGTTCTGGTGACGGCAGCTTTGCTCAAAGATTTTCTACGCTCGTTACCCGAGCCTTTGCTGACGACCGCTTTGTATCCGCAATGGAGAGCCGCTTTGGAAGCTACTAATTTGAATACCAAATTGTATAGAATGAAAGGGTGAGTACCGTAGGATTGTGTACTATGGCGGCAATCGGATGATGCGTTTTGACGGCTAGATCTAGTAGTTTTCGTTTTAGTTGAAAGGGTGGGTTGCGTCAGATCGGGTGTATAGTGTCTGTAGTACCGCGCGCTGGTGCAGAGCTCGTCTCTTGGGTTGGATGAATTCAATTGTTGAGGTTTGAGGTTCTAAGTGGTTCGAACTTGATATGGAAAATATTTCAAAATTTTCATTTTTTTCCCCTTCTAATATAGGATGATTCATCAAGTTTTCACGATATTTTATCGGTTGGTCGCCCTGACCGAGAGAAACAAAAAGCTTTATGTAAGCATGGTGCCTATCTCTTCACGGAAGAGAACTAGGAGCATGTAAAGTGTACCAGTCCCCTTGAATTTTTTTTTTCAATTTTAATGAAATTTTTGCAGGAATTTGTAGAGGGGGTCCAACTCTATTCACATACAAAATTAAATTTCAGTCGAATCAAACCAATAGAAGTCGTTCTATTGCGATTTTTTCATAATTTTAGGGTGGAAAAATCGATTCTTCTCACTTTTTGCGGCCCATATGGGACGGATCCGGCCAATTTTTTGTTCACATATTGATGGATGACTAATGTACACGCAGACAAAACATTGGCCGGATCCGTCCCATACGGGCCGTCAAAAGTGAGAAGAATCGATTTTTCCACTCTGAAATCAGGAAAAAATCGCTATAGAACGACTTCTATCCGTTCGATTTGGCTGAAATTTTGAATGTGTGTAGGGAAGGACCCTCTCTACAAATTCCTGCAAAAATTTCATTAAAATAGAGAAAAAAAATTTCAAGAGAAATGGTACACTTTACATGTTCCTAGTTCTCTTTCATGAAGAGATAGGCACTATGTGCACGTAAGGATTTTTGAGGATTTTTGTTTCTCTCAGTCAGTGCTACCAACTGGTGAAATATTGTGAAAACTTAATGAACCACCCTGTATAATCGAATGGAATTTTTAAAATTTTTTTCAGAATTTAATTTTTTAATTTCACCTAAACTTTTAATTTTTCAACTTATTTGAAAATTTTGGTTTTGAATTGGAAATTTGAAAATTCAATTTTTTCAATTTTTATTCAAAAATTCATTTTTTCAAAATTTTGTTAAAAACGATCGTTTCTCGAAAATTCGAATTATTAGAATTGTTGGTTTTTCGAAATTGAAAGAAAAAAGTATTAAAAATTTTTTTATTTTTCTATTCTAATTTCATCATTTTTTTTTCCAGAGTATTGGGCCAATTACCGAAACCTAATCACCTGCTGCTGATACACTTCTTGTGCGTACTTTACCATATCGCCCGAAGATCGTGTCATACGCTTATGTCGGCCGCCAATCTGGGTGTCTGCGTGGGACCCTCGTTACTGTGGTCCGACTGTCCGAACGTCGGCGATGATCTACGCGTCGTGCCAGCCGTAGTCGAATGCTTGATCACACATTGCGAATTTTTATGCGGATCTCATATACCTAGTCTGTTGGGAGACTTGCGCGATTCGGGTACCGAAGAATCCGATTGTAAGTACCGAACGACCACGTGATTTACTCGTTTTCATTTCGCTTTCGACTGTGACTAATGTCATTGTTTTTGCAGCTATGAAAAGAGATGACTCATCGATCGACAGCTTGGAATGCAGTCCGCCGCCGAGGAAAGATAAAATGTCGCTAAGTCGAGATTCCGGCCTGACCATGTCCGATTCGCAACTCTACACGCCGGACGAAGAAGAAAGCGGCTCGACTAGCTCGAGCGGTTATGATCCGGCTTTTGAATCTCACGCGAAGGTAAATTGCATACATAACGCATGCAGTATACTTATGTATTTTTTCGCCGATTATTAATCCGTTTGTTTTCGGTGTAGGTTTCGCCTTCGGTGTCAATGCCGACTAATTACGTACGCGTTTACGGAGGCTGGGAAGAAAGACTGAATCCAAATTATTTCCAAAGGCAAGCCTGGTTCAGGCAACGATCGCGAAGGATGAACTCGTCGTCGGCGCAGAACAAAAACGACGTTCGAAGGAGCGCTTCGGAGGAGAGCCTGCTGGATAACTCGGCTCCCCCTCCCACCCCTCCAAGACGTAAAGCGCACGAGTACGAGCAAACTCCGGCGTACCCGCGTAAAAACTCGGTCGTCCCGAGAAGGATAGACGTGTCGAGAAATTCGTCATCCGAGGCTGAAAGTAAAAACAGCTCGGCCGATAACGATTCGTCTTCCTCCTACGCCATCGTCAGTTATAATAATAATAATAATAATAATAGTAATAGAAAAGAATCAAACAGTTCTGCAGTTCCTATGCTGGAAAGGTAAGTACGCTCGTAGCTGGCTTACTTTATACGTAAACTCGACACTTGGCCTTGCTGCGATGCTAATCGATTGGGTATTTTTCAGACGTTTTGTACCGTCAGCCACATCGTCAGCTCCTCCGTTGATGAGTAAATGCGACGCGAGCAACGTTGTTAATTCGTCGCCGCACCAGAGATCGTCGATCGAGAGCCAATACTCGAACGTGATCAGCGTGAATCAAACGACTCCTCGGCCGGCCGAAGACAAATCGTCGATTCCGTTCGGCCCCGGAGACTATTACTTCGCGGTTCGAGAGCAACTCGAAGAAGTGAAGAATTCAGAATGCGAAGATTCGAGCACGCTGTCCGATGAAGACTGCACGCCCCACGTATCTCGGTCCAATTCCAGAGGTAATGAAGTGGTTACCAAATTACGCTATTCGCCGGCCGCCGTACATTCGGAGACGTGCGTCGTGCGAGGCAGGCTGAAAAAGAAAGAAGATCGGGCCGCTCATCGTAGCCGATCATTACCACCCCCACCGCCATATCGTCCCCCACCACCTGCAACTAGTCGTAGAGCACCCATTACGTCGTATTATTTAGGTGATTGTAATCAAATACAGAAGTACGTTATTACGAGAACATATATGGATGAAGAATCCTACGTGTAAGAAAAGGCCTCACAGCCAATGAAGGGCCAAAAGTACACCAAAGACGAGCGAATAAAGAGCTCGAGGTTGATGGGGTTTCAATTTAAAAAAAAAAAAGACTTGTTCTGATAATTTTGTGTTCCGTCTGATTCTAATTTTCGATGATTTATTCCTTCGTCTGTTATCGCCTTTTATTTTTACGTCGTTATATATCGGTGATTTTTCTTGTTTACGTTCCTTTTTGTTTCGATTGGCTTCCTTTTTTTTTCTACATCAACTCTCGGAATTACGAGGTATCTAAAGTGAGCTCCTTTTTTTGGTGTACTTTGTATCGATATTGTACTGATATAAGTTACCGGTTATTATAAAAAAAATTGTTTTTATTTTCAAATGTAAATTATTCTATTTTTTCATTTTTTTCCCATTGTGTATGTCATTGACTATTATGTATTGTTTTTTAAAATTTTTATTAGAGGACTTCGCCTTGTATTTATTTCAAGTACTATAGTTTTTTAGTTGAAAATTCATTTTAATACGTTTCGTTCAAAAATTTGATTTTTAAGGGTTTTTTTATTGTTTTTTTTTTTTTAAATCTTCGCCAAGAATTACAAAGAATTTTGCTACGTAACGTCGAGCTAAAGTAACGCGATCAAAATATACTTTGTTAACTTCGAGGAGTTGCAAAAAATTACGAAATGTTTTAAAACGATGTTTTATTTTTCGTTCGTTTCGACGACAAACGAACAACAAATTATCTATTAGTGATTTTGTCTACAATTTTGAATTTTTTATAATTTATTTATTCGTTTTTACGTCTCTTTTTTTTGAGGTACGAAAAAGAGATTTTTTTTTGTATCAAAAGAAACTCTCATTTTTATTTTTTTTATTTTTTTTTTGTAACCAAATTACAAAACTTTATGGTTCTGATTGAAATATCGAGCATGTTTTAGAATAGCCAGGACTTGTGTTGTTTTTGTTTTGTTTTTATTGTTACGATTATATCGCATGATGTACTAACGAATATGATATTATAGATTATTCTATCGCTAGATATCGAATAAAATGAAGTTATTAAGCCAGTTTTTTTGATAGCCATACTTGTTTTTATATTATGTATATAATTTACTATTACCAAGTATATAAATGAAGTTGTTTTCATTTTTGATTATGCGTTTTTATTTTCTCATGCATGCACGAATGTGGTCAAAGGTAAAATGGTGATGAAAAATTGACTGTAGTTTGAAAAACAATGAACAATTCAAGATAATTTTTATTACAATTGCGTCCTTTGACCATGCCTTTGACACAAAAAATATCAGGATGTGGTCGGATATAATGAGGAATCCTACTCAGGCCACAGATACTAAATTTCGGATTCAGCATTCAGCAACTCACATTTTGGCTGCCAAATTCGGGCCGATAACCGAGAAAAAATTTTGATCGAGGAAAAACAAAAGTCAAAAATGAAGAAGTTGGTACACGTACGGTTCATACAGTTTTCAAAGTTCTCATCATTGATGTACCGCTGGTACCAATACCTATTTTATTCGGTAAGCCAGAGAATTTTCAAGTTTTCAAAAATCACCTTCAAAAAAAGTTTCTCTCAAGTATTTAAGCCTATTTTGACTCTATCACATTTTTAATATGATCTCGAAAATTCATTTATTACGTATACGAAAAATTTGCTGGATCGAGTTGATGGAATAACATCTTCGCCTGCGAACCAGCTTTAATTTTCAACTCGGAACTCGGATGGCATTTCAACAATGTAGGAGTTTTAATAGAGCGCAAACACGAAGAAAGAAGAAAGATGCCGAACAGAAAATTTACAGGTCCAAAATTCTGTTTATTCGACGAGTGGATTCTACTACGAGTACGAACCTCTTTCACCTTTCGTGGACTACGAATTTCATTTCGAGTCTGACCAAAGAAAAAAGTTGCTGGGTCGGGCAGATGGAATATCTATGCTCACGTAACTGTGATCCAGCTTTGATTTTTACTCATATGAGATTTCAATGATTTCCGGATTTACTTACTTGAGTCCGTAAGAGTTGAAGGTTAGTCGAAGGACACAGACATCCACAGAAAATTTTGATTCTTGATTGAGTTCAAAAATTAATTATGAATTATGAAATATGAACCGAATGAATGAAAGTTCAAAAACTCCACACTTGAAGAGTGTCATTTAAGATCATTACCATTAGTCATTCATTCATGCTCTAGACTAACTCTAGACGTCGCGAGTAGCTCTTCGCCTTCATTCGAACAAACACAAATTAACACAAACAAACACTCACAACGTAATCAGTAAACACCAGATAAGTCATTCCTTCCATTTTTTCATTCTTTTAGAAGAATTGAGAGGGTTTTCGTCTTTTCATCTACTGTTTGTACCGTGATTTTGATTAATTAATTCAAAAACCATTTTAACGGCATGTTTAACGTATAATCCGGGGACGAATTCTGTTTCATATAAATACACATTTCTTGGGAATAAAAATTTTAGCTGGTAAGTGTATGCAGCATTTTTTATCAAAAGCAAACGAATTCAAGCTACTTTCTTTCAACGTTTTTGTGTTTCTAGATCAAGATGGCTTTTACCAGGTATCAGGTGCTTTTGATCGTTGTTATGGTGGCTACTGGATCGATCAATACCTTATCAACAAAGTACGTAAATCGGAACTCGTATACTATGTTCTATGTCCCTATTTCTCAGTAATTTAAGTTAATCTCCGAGCATGTTTCAACAGATGGGCAGACCGTCTTCAATCTAGGGGCTCTGATGGAAAACTTCGTAAATTCGATCACCCTTTCGTTCAATCATGTTTTATGTTCCTGGGAGAAATTTTATGTTTAATAGCATTCAAAATAATGTTCAAATATTTCACTACTAGACAGGTATTTTTTGAACAGGATTTTATCTGATATAGTTATGTCGATAGACTTGTCTGTAATTTCTCCTATGCGTGATAGGTGATCGTTGAAGACGTAGATTTGATCAGAGGTAGTCAGAATTTCAACCCCTTCTTATTCTTTCCTCCAGCTATGTTTGATATGGTAGCTACATCGATCATGTATGTTGGATTAGAATTGACATATTCTTCAAGTTTTCAAATGTTAAGAGGTATAGTCTCGCAATAATGTACTTTTAACTGTTCAAACTCACTTTTCTGGTGTTTTTAATCACTGCTCAATTTTACTTTTAGGTTCCGTAATCGTTTTCGTCGCTCTTCTATCGTCCAGTTTCGTAGGACGTGAAACAAAAGCCCACCAATGGTACGGTATCGTAATTATTATCGCCGGGTTAGTTGTCGTCGGTTTAGCCGATTTATCCGGCTCTAAAAATAGCAAGGATAGCAATAGTGTAATCACTGGTAATTCATTTCACCCTTATTTTTTACTTCAATGTGCGTGCCCGCATCCCGAAGTAACTCTCTTCTGTTTGTAGGCGACTTGCTCGTAATCATGGCGCAAATCATAACCGCTTGTCAAATGGTATACGAAGAGAAATATGTCGTTGACAAAGACATTCCACCGTTACAAGCTGTCGGTTGGGAAGGTACATTGTTATCGGAGAGATAACGTTTATTTTATTTGCGATATATGTACGTAATTTTCCGATATGTTTGTTATTTTTTCCGATTTGTAGGCACTTTTGGATTCGTCGTGTTGAGCTTATTACTGATACCGTTCTATTTTATCAAAGTTGGATATCCATTCTCTGACAATGCTCACGGTGTTTTAGAAGATTTCCCCGATGCTATAACTCAAATTTATAACAACGGATGGCTTTTGGTTTCTTGTGTTGGTAAGAAGGAAGATAATCTGCAGAAATGAAAATAATTTTTCTGAAACTGGCATTACCAAGTTGAAAAATTCTCCTTAAAGGTACCATGATCAGTATAGCTTTCTTCAATTTTGCTGGAATTAGTATGACAAAAGAAGTCTCAGCTACGTCTAGAATGATCATAGATACTGTTCGTACATTCTTCATCTGGATCGCTTGTTTAATACTTGGATGGGAACAGTTTCATATTCTTCAGGTGAGCGAAAAATGTGACGTATTGCCATATGGAAAAACACTCGCTCTAATTATTTCGACGCTGGCAATTTATTACGGTTTAAACGAGGCAGTCGATTTCCATATTAAGTAAAATTTATACGTACTTGTTTACCATCGACATTGTGTTATGTTTGCAGCTTCTAGGATTCTCTATCTTATTGCTTGGAATGTGCTTTTATTACAAGATAATTCCATTTGCTGCGTACATTTATGCTTTTCGAGGACGCACCGTTGTTTCCTCCGAAGAACCAATTATCGAATAAAAAGTTGACGAACTTTAAGGCGATGATATCCGCGCATTCATTAGACTTTTATATTTTATACTATTTTAACGTATGTACGTTACAGATTTATTTTTAAAATATCATAGCTTATCTCGGTTACCGATTTACCTAAGTATATATAATTCAGAAAGATTTTACGTGATATAACATTTTTAATTTGATATTTATATTTTATACTTTGTATTTTAATCGTATTGTAGGAAAATATTTTCGGGACCCAAAATTTTACTCTTCGGTTTGATGTAAACCTACGGTGTTATTAAATTTTAAGACGAATAGTGAGATTGTTTAGTTTTTTCAACTTTCTCGAATTTATATTTTTTGAACTAGATTTGGCTATCGTTTATTCCTTTTTATTTTATTTATCTAGCTAGTTTTTAATGCGACTATAATATTAATAAAAAAATGAAAAAATCCAACATTGTTTTGTGGTTCTTCATTCAATCATTCTTCAAACTGAATATTATTTTTCTTCCGCGTATTATCGCTGTAAAAACCTATTTTTTCATCGTTCCAACTACTAGAACATGAATGAAAGGAATACCTTAAAAGAAAACCTAGAATGGTTGAAAAACTTGAGCTGTAACCAAAAGTATTATTTTTTTGGAATAATTATCCTTTTTCCGTCATCTGTCCACATTTCAAAATCTGAAAGAATTCGTAATTTTTTTGGAATAATTATCCTTTTTCCGTCATCTGTCCACATTTCAAAATCTGAAAGAATTCGTAATTTTTTTGGAATAATTATCCTTTTTCCGTCATCTGTCCACATTTCAAAATCTGAAAGAATTCGTAATTTTTTTGGAATAATTATCCTTTTTCCGTCATCTGTCCACATTTCAAAATCTGAAAGAATTCGTAAAAGAATCAAACTACCCGGTCATACGAACGTTCAATTGCAGTTCATTCGTTCTTCTCTCCTCACCGTCCTCACCACTACATCGATTCCCCCACTTGACTGCAGTCGTTTGTCCGACGTAATGCGTAGTAAACACCGAACTATCTACGAAAGACGCATGAAAGACGAAAATATTGTACAGATATTGACGAAAACTACATTAAATTTGCTGTCTCCGTTCATACTACGTTGTTTCGCTAATGCTGTGAGTCGATCGCCGATGCTTTTCATATTGAATTGTGGTCTCTAAGACATGCTTTCTTTATAGTGGGCGACTTTTCTCTAATTAGTCGGAATATAATAAGTGTGTGAAAACTATACAATCGTGTAACGTAACGTTGCTCAATCCTATATTCCTGTGACATTTGTGTGTAATAATTCCTGTTTTTGAGTCATTATAATCGCACGATGATCTAAAATTTGCGAATATGACAACGAATAATCATTCTCGTGACACGCTTATCCATTTGACGGCTGGCGGGTGAGTAAAATTTGAAAATGTGTTTTCTCGTTATCAGGTCGTATATTGATCTTTGGGTTCGAGTTTCGTAACAATTTGCATATGATTTTGTGTTACAGCGTAGCCGGTACAATTGGTGCGGTGGTTACATGTCCTCTAGAAGTAGTGAAAACACGTTTGCAATCTTCGACGAATACTTTCCTATACGAAAACGTCCACGTGCCCAAAATAGCCTCAAATGATCGCAATGCTAGTCACGTAACTTGTAAAACTATCAGCTCAGAGCAGAGGAGGCACATAAGTACACTTAACCATCGTCTTTCCAACCACGTTTTAACATTTTCACATTATTCGTCGCCGCCTTCCCATCACCCTAGTCAGTCGATGGGACTAATTCAATGTCTGAAGTAAGTATTCGACATAATTTGAATGATCGTTTGTCCGGCTTTAGGAATATTAAAGTATAGTAATTCGTGTAAATCGCTAGTGCACGTAGCAGCCGATATACCTATAAGTAGAAGTTTCGATGCGAGTACAAGTTACTACGTAGCTCGGTGTAACTCTGCTTGCTTGCGTAAAAGGGTGCTTGTGGAATTTTTTCGTTCGATTCGGGCGTCGAAAAATTTCGTCTTAAGACCTCGCCGAGGACCCTGTTAGCAAATCTTGGCACTGTAGAGTAGCTAGCTCGATTTGCGAATTTCGTAAAGTGTTCAATTCGTATTTAAAAGGCGTGGTACTTCTTTGTTTCTGGCGATTAATACGACCACTATTGTTTATATTACAGGAATATAATTGAACACGAAGGCCCTAGATCGTTATTTAAAGGTCTCGGTCCCAATATTGTCGGCGTAGCACCCTCAAGAGCTATATACTTTGGCGCTTATTCTCAATCAAAAAAATTTTTCAACTCGATTCTAACTCCAGATACGGCTGCTGTTCATATTATTTCGGCTTCGTTTGCTGGTAAGTTGAAACTGAAAGATAACCATATGTTCGGCTGCGTACGTGCTACGAGTACGATTAAATAACACCGTTCGTCCGAGAAGGTTATTACTATAGTATGTTTGCGGGTATTTTATGTATAATTTTTTTCGGTAAACAAACTCTCCGTTCGCGTAATGTGCTACGGTGCTACACTATTTTTACACGAAGCCCGACGAGGTTAACGATATTGTTAGATTTTGCATTATTTGGTGAATGAAGGTGAATTATGCTTCGTTTGTTAACCGTATTCGAAACGCGTAAACCTGTTTATCAGTTCGAGTGTGGAAAGAGCTTTTGGCGGGGTCGCTGTCTCATCGAAGAACGGATTCACCTCGTATCTGGGATTGTTTTTGTCGAACTGGTTTCGGTCGAAGTTTGGATATTTTCGGCTCGCTACGAGTCGCCGGTCACGTAGGCCTGAATTGTGTGATGCATTTATCCGTCGATGCTAACGCGAAGGCGAACGTACCGACTATGACATATTTATTATCCACGCTGATGCGTGCAGTGTGCACGTACGAATCCAAGCCCGAGCTCGGTCGAGCTTGTGAAGTGTAAACGATCGACGACGGTGTGCGAACGCGGACTCCGCCGCAGGAAATTAATGAGATACTCGTCTGTGTCGATTACGAGTACCGGCTTCGAGAGATGTGCGGTGAGGTGAGCGGTGCCCACGTGTTGATACCCATTCTAGTTTCTATCTTCGTGTTTATGTTTACCTTTTCGAATGGTGCGTTATTAATTTTACGCATGTAGATGTACTGTGTCTGTGGCATGGGTTCAAATTTTCGTCGTCGCGAGATCTTCGTAGTGTGGTCCGGATCCTAAATTTCATTGGTCCATGCGTTGGCAAGAACGAAACCGAAAGTATGAGTCAGTCGATTTAAACTTACTTACATACGTACGTATATCTACGTTTGTACACTTAATTCCCAACAACATCGTTTTTTTTTTAATTTTTTATTTCTCTCTTGTTCCCTTCACCTTGACAATCATGTTGTTTACTTTCGTCCAAATTGCAGCCCTTATATAAAAACGTAGTAAAGCTTGTGGATTATCTGCAAGATTTACAACTGTACTAACGTTCTTATCAGCTTCGTAATTCTACGTTAAATACGTATATTTTTTTCATCCCTATCTATCGCGTGATACGAATTGAAAGTATCGCCAGTGTGATAAAAGTACTTTTAAGGATTCGATCTGATAAGCTTGGTGGAATGAAAGTCATTGACGTTGGTTCTCAAATTACACGTATAAATACAGGTCAAGCGGTAATTAACTAAAAACTATGCGGTGTATTATCTATTTACGTAGCACAGTTCGAGAAATTGTTGTTTTTTCAATTCGTAACCGACTTGGTTAAATATAGAATGAAAAATTCCGTATTTTGTAACGAAAAAATGGACTTCCGCTGATGAATTTCGTTCATCTCGATTTAACGAGTTATTTTCGATTTTCGTGTATTGCAGCAGAGAATTTCGAATTTCTCTCCTCGCTCTTCCTCAATACATTGGCCTGTTTCTCTCGGAATTATCTCGAATTTTCTATTGATAAAAGAATCTCGCGATATCGACACAATGAGCACTTCAGCTAACCATTTCTACGGCCGTATACTTCAAATGAGCGAATTGCTGAAAGAGTTTTTCCCAAGTTCTATTTTACTTCACAGACTGTGACGACAAAAGTTTTTGAAAAGTGTCAGCGAGAAAGTTTGAAAGAGTAGTTTTTTATCACACATGTCACCGGGGATTGCACACAAGTACGAATCTTATCTGGAAATTGTCGACATACAGACACGTAGTACGTTAGTTATAGTATAAATGGTTGTTGTTTTCCCTAGAATATCGTAACGTATCACTGCGGTAGAAACTTTTTCGGAATTTTTTTCCCTAATTCAGTTCAAAAATGATGAAATTCTGATTTGAAAAAAAAATTGACCGAAAGATAGAATGAGATGATTAATTAGACGATAAATAATGAATTAATGATGGTCGATTCTTTCCTACGTATTTACGTAAGCATACCTGCTTTTTATTTTTTTTTCTAAATGAAATGTCGAAGTAAATAATACGCGTCAATCGCGGTTGAAATTTGCATACATAATCAAATTCTAAAGGTTGTCCAATTCTATCAATTCCGTCTCAAATATTGCATTCTTGCGTCATTATTACCAGTATGTATGCGGTACACGACATACTATGCCATGCCACACCGCAGTTAGTTGTTTTGAATTGAACGTTGTGTTTCGGTGATAGCGGATGAATGTGGTGCACGTTAGAAGAATCTACATAAGTATTACATTAGAAGGTTGTAGGAATCTCTTCTCAAGGTGTTTGGTTGGTATGTACGTGAGTTTCTCCTTGTGTCGCACAAGTTTTCGTTCGAGCTGAAGACGTTCTAGCTTGGTACATAATATGATTTCGGTTTTGATATCCGCAGTACACGAATAGTGGATACAAATTATACGAGGTCACGAGATAGAGGACATTTATAATTCGGCTGTTTTGAAACTCGAAATGTAAAAAATTGACAATTTGATTCAATGTTCGAAAATTGCAGTAAGAATTGAAGAATACGGATAGCCAAGTTGAAATTAGAGGAAATAAAAAAAATGAAATTGAAAATAGAGCACACTTGAAAGATCAGACCAATAGTGTAGAAAATTGATAAAATTTTGAAAAATTCTAAATTCAAGCTGGAAAAAATTGAAATTTTGGAAAAATAGGTAATAAATTGTGGAAAATTCGAAATAAACTGTAATTGAGGAAATCACAAAGCTGAGAAAAGAAACATTTTTAAAAAATCATAGGATAAATGAAGGGTTTTGGGCCCCGGAAGCGATTTCAACGAAACCTACACCAAAACGTCACCTATGATGAGAAAATACCCTGACAAAAATTTTGGACCCCTAGCGTAATTATTTTAGGGGGGAGGGACCAAAATCAAAAATGTGTTTTTTAATGTTTATTTTCTAGTTTTTCGCCAAATGTAGATAAAAATTTCGCGTTTTCTTAGATCGATTCTAAGGGGTGAGGGCAACCCTAAAAAATTTTTTTCAAAATTTTTGAGCAATTTTTCGCCGAGTTATGGCACTTTGAAAAGTTTGAGCGGCCATTTTGTAAAAAAATTTCGGAGGTACAGTCGCCATTTTTTTTCATAAAATGTGTTATTCAGTGCACATTATACCATAAAAGTTTCAAAGAGTTGGAGTTGGTGCAACATTGTCAAAAAAAATAAAAACTGACCACGCGTCATATTTGCCATACATAGGTACGTAACTTTTTCCACGGCGCTACCGTGGGAAGTTACACACAGTGTTCGCGCGCGCTGTCGTTGCCCGCAACTGGCAAACAGAAACGTGGCTATTAGTGATAGAAGCATGCAAGTTGGTATGATGACTGTTTAGACTGAAACCAAATTTTTAGAAAACGAGAGCCTTTTCGAAATTCTCATAGGGGGCGTGGGGAAGGAACTTTTGAGGCACCACCTCCCACATGCAATAAAAGTGAGGGTAGTGAGCAAATGTGACATTCTTGGGGTCGATTTCATACATTTCGACTTCCCTGAGCACAAATATGTAATTTACTTTCAACAACCAATCACGAGAAGTGCCCCAAATTTTGAATCGAAAACCCCATTTGGTAAAAAGGTCAATTTTTCAAAAATTTAATTCTTTTAAGACTGCCAATTTTTTAAAATTTTTAATTTTTCTAAAATTTTTAATTTTTCTAAAATTTTTAATTTTTCTAAAATTTTCAATTTTTCTAAAATTTTCAATTTTTCTAAAATTTTCAATTTTTCTAAAATTTTCAATTTTCCTAAAATTTTCAATTTTTCTAAAATTTTCAATTTTTCTAAAATTTTCAATTTTTCTAAAATTTTCAATTTTTCTAAAATTTTCAATTTTTCTAAAATTTTCAATTTTTCTAAAATTTTCAATTTTTCTAAAATTTTCAATTTTCCTAAAATTTTCAAATTTTCTAAAATTTTCAATTTTTCTAATTTTTTTTAATTTTTCTGAATTTTGATTTGTTTCTCAACTTTCTGAAACTGCCAATTTTTCTAAAATTAAAATACCTAATCTATACGCATAAAATTTTTCAAAGCTGAGAAAATTCACTAGAAAAAACTTTTAAAAAAATAAACTTTACAATTAATGCCACCACTCACTTTAGGAGTATACACATTCAGATACAAGCAATCTTCTTGTCCGACGACAATTATTCTGTCGACACCGGTGGGTATTTTCTGAATACACATCGCAGGCCTCAAAGTGGCATTCCTTACACCTTGCCATTTATCCGGTGCTTGGGGTGGCTAAAAACCACGCATTCGTTACGCATTAATACATACAAAGGTCAATTCGATCAGCCATCATTACGCATCTAATTCTCAACTAATTAGGCCTATACCTCGAAACGAAGCTCCGCTACGGGCGCCTTTGCGAAAGGAACGCTTAAAAATCCAAAATACTGGGTACCATTTCTGGACACATACGTACTCCCGAGTAATGTACCTTGTTCGACGAATACTTCTTCGCAATTATTACATTTCGTACAAATTATTAATAAAAAAATTGAAACAAAATGATAGAAAAATCCAACGGTCATCTTCGATGTTTTTAATTTAATCGAGCGATAAAAAGCGATAATAAATAACAATTTATAAATTATACTGATAATTTTTCAGAGGAAAATATTTACAAACGTTAACGCGAGTTCTTAATGAGCGTATTTCATCTTAATTTTTCACCGACTGATTTGATTTTTCATATTAGAATAAGTATTAGATAGGTAGCGAGTAGGTACATGTGGCATAATGGATGACCGCGCAGGCTATTGTTCGTCTGATAGATACGCTCAGCTTACTTCAGAATATAAGATAAAGTCGCTTCTAATACCTACAGTGCAATTTTACTCCTTGAAAAGGGCCGTTCTGACAGGTACCGAGTGGCGTGGACAGACGATAACACTTGACAACGAATAGGTATGATTATCGAACAGACAAGTAAGTACGAGTAACTCTTGAATTTGTCGAGTAGAATTACGGTGCACGTTAAATCTTATAGCTCGACGACGTTATCGACGGTGCAAATTCTCAATTTCTTATTTAGAGTAGGTACTTGTTTGGTAAACGATGACTTTACAAAGAAATCCTAATCATCGATTCAGCAATACAGGGACCGAAATAGAAATTGACGGGAAAACAACAACGCGTGTAAGTTTTAAATGATAAATTTATTCGACGTATACTTCGTATTATTTATAAATTAAAGAATTAAAGAATACGATTCGCCAACGTCCCGGAGAACTTATTGCTGTTGAGTCGATGCTTCGTTTTGGTTTTGGTTTTCATTTTGAAGGACAGGGTGGAATAAATAGGCACCGTTGATTCCTTGGCTGAACGGAGTTTGAGCATTTGTTCTCAAGTAGTAAGTTCCGGTGTTCCTGCAAGATGAAAAAATTGGTCAAATCAAAATCCAATCACGACCAAGCTATCGAAGCCTATTGAGATGCCTACTTTTGGGATACGCCTTCACCCATGATTTCAGTGTGATTGACGAAGCTCTTTCCGCTCAAGAATTCAGCCCATGTGGCGGCAGGTTTGGCGACAAAGCCGGCGCTACCGAACTGAACCGATTCCAGATAGTAAGCGATGGCACGAAGGTGACTGCATTCGTTTTTGCTATCGACTGAAAGGAAATGCCAGCCGTTTATTAGAAACGGTCGTTAATTTGAGGAGAAAAAAATCGCCACTAGTCGCTTACATGGCGTTTGCGAGCGTTTGGCGCAACCGTTTTGCTCTTGTCCGCCGTTGGGGAGGAAGTTGATATCGCCGACTAATTTGTTCGATCCGTACCATCTGCGGTTGGTCATGATGGTGTCGATGAATTTAGCGTCTCCTTTGTTCAACTTGAAGTAGTGCGGTAAGACATCGAACAAGAAACCGGCCGGGTCCAAAGCTGCGAGAAGACGGTCATTTTATAAGCGGTTAGAAATACCTGTAAGTAGAATGGCCATTTTGATTCATTTTATGGGCGTAAATTTTACCGGTAATTCTGGCGGGTTTTTGGGGTAATTTTTGGGCAGCTACTCCGGCGATATGGGCACCGAAACCGAAACCAGTCAAGCGAAGTTTATCGTAGCTCATTTCGTTCTGGGCGACCAATGTGTTTTGGATCATGTTGGCGACGACGTCGGCTACTCCGCGTGTAACGAGGATGACCGATGACAAGTATCCGCACGATGAGTAGTTGTTCCAGTTGACCGAAATAACGTTCATTTTCTCTCCACGAACTCCGTAAGCTGCAGAAAAATTAGCCTCGAATTAGAGTATCGATTGAGAAAGGCGTCGAGTGAAGCGAGGAATCGCAAGGAATCGTATCGCTTACTGAAAGCCAATTTAGCCGGTTGGAATACTCCTTCGCTTTGTAATCTTCCGCTGATCAAGATTTGGGTGGGAAGTTCGGGGTCGAAGTATGGAAGTAAATTGGGGTTTTCGGAACCGTTCCACGTGGTGTTTTTGCTCGGTACGCTGCGAAAATTCAAGGCGAAAATTGGGTTGAAAGGTGAGATATGTTTGTATTTTTTTTTTCTTCGGACACATTTTGAAAAATTCACCATTTTTAGAAAATTTTCAATTTTGAAAAAATTCCTATTTTTGGAAAAATTCCCAATTTTGGGAAAATTTTCCAATTTAGAAAAAATTCCCAATTTTGAAAAAAATCCCAAATTTTAGAAAGTTCTCCATTTTGGGAAAATTTCCAATTTCGGAAAAAATCCCACTTTTCCAATTTAGAAAAAATTCCCAATTTTGAAAAAAATCCCAAATTTTAGAAAGTTCTCCATTTTGGGAAAATTTCCAATTTCGGAAAAAATCCCACTTTTCCAATTTAGAAAAAATTCCCAATTTTGAAAAAAATCCCAAATTTTAGAAAGTTCTCCATTTTGGGAAAATTTCCAATTTCGGAAAAAATACCACTTTTTCAATTTTGAAAAAAAAATCCCAATTCATTTCAAAAAAATTCCCAATTCAGAAAAATTTTCGATTTTGGAAAAATTCCCAGTTTTTTGAAAATTTTCCAACTTCAGAAAATTTCCCAATTTAGAAAAAAATTCCTACTTTTGAAAAAATTCCCAATTTTTTTTCGGAAAAATTCTCAGTTTTGGAAATATTCCCAATTTAAGAAAAATTCCCAGTTTTGGAAAAATTCTCAATTTCCGTCAAATTCCCAATTTCGGAAAAAATCCCAATTTTTCAATTTTGAAAAAAATCCCAATTTTTGAAAAATTCTCAATTTCAAAAAAATTCCCAATTCAGGAAAATTCTCGATTTTGGGAAAAATTCCCAGTCTTGGAAAAACTATCAATTTCGGAAAAATCACTAATTTCGGATAAATTACCCAATTTCGAATAAATTACCAATTTTTGAAAAATTTTCAATCTCTTAAAAATTTGAATATTCAACTGCCAAAAAAAAATTGAATAAATTTTCTTTAATCGTTTTTTTGATGAAAAAAACTACCTGTTTTATGAATAAATTATCGAAAGATTTTCACTTGACAATATCTTAAAAAAAAAAAAAAAAAAAAAAAAAAAAAAAAAAAAAACACACAAATACCGATAGAAAATATTTACCCAAACAAGGTGAATTTGATCTGCTGCGGGTCAACATTGACGATGGACTTGCAGGCCAATTTTTCGGGCACCAATCCGGCGGCACTTTCGTAGGCCATTTGTTGAGCTGAAGTTGCCTCCGCATCTTTGGCCAATTTCACTTCATCTTTGTTCAGGTTAAAACTTTGAATGATCTTCTGTTCGACCTCTTCGGCATTCAGGGTTTGGGATTTCGTTTGGCTGTTGTCAGCTGCAATATCGAGAAAAAATACACAAAATTTCGATTCGACTCGGCTCGGAATACAAGAAGAAAATCTCGACTAACCTGCGAATACCACAGCGGCCAACACCAATGAACACAGACCAACGACACGTAACATATTCACTGTACCGTTTGGATCACGTTGAAAAACCAAAATGTGTACGGAGCTAAGATCGCAATAGCTTTTATAGGGGCGATCGGCTGCTCGGTGAAATGGTCAACAACAAAATACGAATGACGTTAACGACAAATAATTTTTTTCTCTCGATCTCTTTCCAATAATAAAGAGATAGGATACCGCGAAATTCGTCATTAGCAGCACGTGTAGGGTATAATATGAGAAGACACAAAGTTTCACATTTGCTTCGATTAATAGTCGTAAATTGATCGACGGCGATAACGGGTGCGAGGACCTTTGCCACACGTGTGCATCGAAGAATAGGTATACGTAAGTGTGATGCAGTTTACGTAGAATTCGCGTGAATTATTTACCGCTGCATATATAGCTTCCTTATGATAAGGGATAAAATGTAATCGTATATACCTACATACGTATGCCGAGTCAAAGGTGATCTCGTTTTAAATGCATACCGAGTATGTCTAATTAACGTAATATATGTAGGTACTTTGTGGGGACACGATTTTTTTTCAAGGTTCGCATTATAGTATGAGAATCTCAGCAGAAGAGTATACACAATACACATGTATGATGGATAAGATGGGGTCTTGGCATTGGAAAGGGGATTAGACGAGATTTTCAAGTTTTTTCCAAATATGAAGTTTAGGGAGTCAGAGCAGCCTCGTTTACCTGTTCTGAGCGGCCACCATTTTTTTTTAATTACAGAAAATATGTCATTTAGCTTAAATTGCACCATGAAAATTTTAAAAACTTGAAGTTGGTACAGAGCTGTCAAAAAAAAATTAGAATTACCACCGGTCGTGTCTCGTCGTATTGAGCTCGTATCGATAGGTCACATTTTCCACGGCGATCTCGTGGGAAATACAGCGTTCACGATAGACATGAAATATTTTTGCTCCGATTACGCTCAAACTCAGGTAAGAGTTTCCTGGTGAGTTGACAAAGCTTCAAAAATTTTTTTTTCACTATTCGTTGGAAAATTTTTCAATTTACTATATTTTTTCAATTTTCAATTTTTACAATTTTTCAAACTTGTCTTCGATGTCAACTCTTTCCCTTTGTTTTTAGTTTTTACAAATTATTTTCATTCAAAAAAAGTCTATTTCTATCAATTTAAAAAAAAAAAATTACTTTTTTTAAACAGAAAAAATTCAGTGTTTTGATCTTTTTTGTCAACTTGGAATTCACAAAATCTTCAATTTTTCTGAGTTGATTCATTTTTTTTTTCATTTCCAAAAATTTTTTATCCAGGAAGTTTTTCAGTTTGCAAAAATTATAAGTCCTCGATTAATTTCTTATTTTTTCTTTAAATTTATGCATGCAATTTTTTCAAAGTACGCATTTGTTTTTTCATTATTCTAAATTTTTAAATTTTTTTTTAAATTAAATTTTTTTTTTCAAAATACCTAAATTATTTCATCAATTTTTTTACAATTTTTCATTTTTTAAATTTTTTTTGATTTTTGAATTTTTTTTGAAAATTTATTTACTTCCAAAGTATTCAATTTTTTTTATTTCTAATTTTTACAATTTTTCGAAAGGCTCTGGTGTGGTAAGGGGGTCAATTAGCCTCCGGTGGCACTTCGGCAAAATTTTTATGCCATTCGACTTGTCTTGGTAAAATATGATTTTAGAGCGCAAGAGCGAATTTTTATCCCACCTCCTTGGGGCTGGGGCCCCAAAAAACGTGATTTTCACGCTAAAAATTCTATCTCCGCGAGTTCTCA